>PXIH01S0006314.1:18386-35263 GCA_003024985.2 Euperipatoides rowelli | reverse complement strand
AATTGGCATAAAATCGACCGAAGCTTCTCTACTGTATGGATACTTATACTGTGCTATAACTATAAATAATCACCAATTTATTTTTATTTTGATAGAATCTGTAAAGTTCCCCAAATTCAGAAATGGGCTAGGGAGACTCAAAATAATTTTATTTGTAGTTACACTAACTATGAAGATTAAGTAATCAGATTGAATTCAAGCATTTTGGAACAATGTAGATATGATCTAATGTAAAAATATTTGAACAGTTTTCTCAATTCTTACTAGCGACCAACGACCAACTATGAACGATCTGAGAGAAATATTAGAAATTTACAAAAATATAATATACGATAGCCTACAAAAGGACAAGATTTATTAAGTCACCTATAATTTCAATGCTGAAGATGTTAAATGATAGTACCATACTATAACTATAAATAATCTATTAATCACCAATTTATTTTTATTTTGATAGAATCTGTAAAGTTCCCCAAATTCAGAAATGGGCTAGGGAGACTCAAAATAATTTTATTTGTAGTGTTTCTTGATATTCTTGATAATAAATGTAGTATTATACTGTACATATATACAAACAAGAAAATATTCAATATGGTCCATTTAATGGATCGTTCTTTAGAAATATGGATTTTGTTTATATGTGAGATTACCTTACGTTATAATTGCCTTACATGTTTTGCTAATGGGGATGTAGCAATTTAAGTTGTATCCACTCGATGTTCAAGGTAATAGCATTCCTTATGTTTTTGTTTGTACTCTTCTACAACGAACAAACACTTAGAATAAAGTCTTGCTGTCAAAAGAGAAACCATTTTCTTCAATGATACACTGTAAATTATCTATAATTCTTGTTAATCTTTGGTATTTACAATCTGTTATAATACCAAAGATTAATATAAGAATTCTAAATAATTTGCAGTATATCATTAAAGAAAATGTTTTTTTTCTTTTAACAGTTTGCAAGACTATATTCTGAGTGTTGTTCATTGTAGAAGAGGACAAACAAAAACTAAGAAATGATATTACCCTGAACATGTAGTGGAGATAGTGTTCAATAAATCAAAACATAGCTAACATTACAGCAAAAATAGTGAACACAATAATAGACACAAATAACAAATATTATTAACAAAGTCATCCATGGAAAATGTTCAATAATAGAATTGAAATGATTAACTGATTAAAAAAGAACTGTTGTGAATGCAGCTTGATCAAAAAGTTCAAGTCCCCTGCGTGGCTCATTGATTCTTGGTTCATATAACAAAGATCAGGCAAGCCATGTGTTTAGAAAATTTATATCTGCAGTAAATCATGAATTGTGAGGATAAGTATAGTATTACAATTAAGTTAAAGGTTCACGGTATGTAGTCTCATGAGAATGGGATGAGAGTATAAGAACATAAGATAGAAGACTCATGCATGTATTGTAGTGGGACCCCTACTCTAAGTTTGAATTAAATATTTTATTTATGCTTGTGTTGTATTAAATAGTTATAAAGTTATATCGGAGTTGTCATCACTAGTATCGAATAGCAGTATCTTAATAGAAGATACTACATGTTGTCAGGAGTTTAAGAAAAACTTTAAAAAAAAAAATGGCGACTGAAGCGCATTTACCGTCACTATGGAATTTTGGTGAGTCAAATATGGCAGATACTTGGACCAAATGGATTCAAAAAGTTGATATATACAGTATATACTAGCAACAAATCGCCAAAAAGAGACTGACAATATAAAAATAGCAATATTGTTAAATTTAATAGGAGACAAAGGTGTCACACTATTCAATACTTTTAAACATCTGAAGGATGAAAAGCACTCCGAGGTCTTAGATATGTTTGAAAAACATTTTAAACCAAAAAAATATATATATAGTACCGTAGAATGCCCCCCCCCCCTATTTCTTGTCAAAACATAGGTATATAGCGCCAACGCTGAACAAGAGCGCCATCACTGCATTTTGACTTTTTTATCACTCTGAAGGAAATCCAAGGGGTATCCAAGCAAGAGCACCCCCCTAGATTTTTACTTCATTTTACCTCATTTAAGGTTCAGGACAGGGTATCCATACAAGAGCGCCATGTAAAAATTTTCATGTCACCAGCTGACATTATTATGCTGTGACGTCATTTTTATGTGTTTTACATCATCTCATATATTGTAACTTCTATGAATAACGTTGAATCCTCATAAACAGAACGAAAGAGGCCTGTAAATTAAAAAGTGAATGTTTTAATTTAATGGCGCTCTTACTTGACACAACCTTTAATTGATGTGTGACATCATGTTTTAGTGTGTAGCAGCCATTTTCCTAAAGTTTTGGAAAGCATGTCCAATTGAAAAAAAAATATTTTTAAGGAATTCTGATGGTATCCAAACAAGAACACCTGGTCAATTTTGCAATGCATTGTGGTAAATCTAAGGTTCCCTAGCATGGAGCCGAAAAAGAGCCCCCATCCCATTTCCCCCCAAACGAATAATAAGAGTGCAGGCGCCCTTGCTCGGCATTTTACGGTATATGAAAGATTTAAGTTTTATAAATGCACACAAGAAAAGGGTCAATCGTTCAATAATTTCATAACAGAGCTGAAGCGATTAGCAACCACATGTGAGTTTCATGACGAATCAAGCATGATAAGAGACAAAATAGTACTGGAAGTTCATGAAGACACGGTATGAGAAAAACTATTAGCTGAATCAAAACTAACTTTAGAAAAAGCAATAGAAATATGCAATAGTCATGAAGTAAGAAGAAAACATACTTCTTGAAATGAGAAGGAATATTGAAAAAGAAATTGGCACAATTAGTAAAAAGAGTTTCCCTAATAAATGGAAAAAAAATGAAAATTGTAAAGTGACAGAAAGTAAAAAAAGTATATAAGTGCAAAAGATGTGGGAGAGAGCATGCCAAAAGAGAATGTCCAGCATATGGAAAAACATGCAAAAAGTAGCAGAATAGGGCACTTTGCAGTAAGATGCAGGTCAAAATCATATGGAACAGGGAACTAAACGAAAATAACTTACTGGAAATGAAAAGTTAAATAGAAAATGAATATTATATAGATGATATAACAAAAGAAAATAAAAAAATAAATGAGTGGTACAAAATGGTAAATGTTAAAGGAAAATGGATAAAATTTAAACTAGATTTGGGAGCAGAATGTAATGTAATACCTGAAGATATACAGTATATAGAAGTATAGAAGAAAAGGGGCACAAACTAAAGGATACAAATGTAGGATTAATAACATACAGTGGGTATAAAATAAAACCAAGTGGTACTGCAATAATAAAATCAAAAATAAAAGATAAGTCATAAACAAAAAATATGTAATTGCAAATGTAAAACAGTAAACCAATATTGGGTCTAAAAACATGCATGAAGCTGAATTTAATAAAGAGAGTATCAGCAGTAGAAATGATCAAAAACTTCAAAGATAAAGCAGAAGTAATAAGGGAATATGCATTTGTGTTCAAAGTTTTTGGATGCTTTCCAGGAAAAAAAATACAGTATGATGCTAAAAGAGGGAGCAAGGGCGATAGCGAAACCATCCATAAGGATAGCAAGGAGCCTACTCCCCAAGCTAAAAGAAACACTGGATAAGTTAACTGAAGCAGGAATAATAAAAGTTTTGAATGAACCAACTGAATGGTTGCATCCCATCGTAATAAAAGAAAAACCAAATAAAAGCCTAAGAATATGCCTAGATCCAAAGGACATGAATGAAGCTTTAAAAGAAGAATACCAGTTGCCAACTCAAGACGAGATACTCCGAGATGGTTTCTATCAGATAAAGTTAGATGATAATTCGTATATGATTTGTGTATTTGGTACACCATTCAATAGATACAAGTTCTTGAGAATGCCGTATGGTATAAAGACAGCTGCAGAAGTGTTTAAAAAAAAAGAACATAGAATTTTTGGGGGAATAAACCAAATGTTAAAGTATACATAGATGATATTTTTAGAGCAGACAATGAAGCTGATCATGATGTCACACTAAAATAAGTACTAGAAGCANCAAAATCCACTGGGATAATGTTCAACAAAGATAAATTCCAATATAGGTAAAAAGAAATAAAATTACTGGGACATGTGATAAGTCAGGGTATCAGGATTGACCCAGAACGAACACAATAAAAAAAAAATGGCATAACGAAAAACAGAGGTGAACTACTTAGATTTTTAGGAATGACAAAGTATGTGTGTCATTTTTGCCGAACCTATCAAAAGTAAGCAAACCACTTAGAAAACTATCAAAAGAAAAAAAATGAATGGAAATGGACGCAAGAGCATAGAACAGCAATGGATTTGATAAAAAAGCTATTGATGAACGCAGAAGCACTTAGGCATTACAACCCATCAGGAGAACTAGTAATACAAATAGATTCATCCAAAGACGGATTGGGGTCAGTATTAATGCAAGATGGAAGACCTATAGCATTTGAATAAAGGGCTCTAACAAAAAGTGAAATAAATTTTGAACAAATAGAAAAGGAATTATTGACTAGTTTTTGCCGCAGAGAGATTCCATTATTATGTCTATGGAAAAATAGTAAAAGTACTAACTGACCACAAGAAATTAGTTAGTATCAGCAAGGAGAACATGAACAAGGTGCCGATGAGATTGCTGCGTATGCTACTAAGATTTTTAAAATATGATCTAAAGATTATATACTTAAAGTGGTTTATCAATACCTATTTCAACTTCATTGATTTAGGTGTATTTTTGTATAAAAATGCTTGTTTAATTAATCAATTTTTTTATATTTGGTCTATAAATGCATCAAATTTTTACTTTTAAAGTCAATATGTATCAATTATCAACCCTACTAGTGACGCCACGTCTATAATATTGCCATAAAAATCTTGCGTAGATTTCAGTAAGTGATTGTCAGACCAGACGCTGTTTCCTTCACAGACCAATCAGAATGTAGATCAATCAGTGATGCGTTGTTTTCTTTTGTTTATTTCAGTCAGTGTTTTTTATTATAAACAAAACACATGCAGGTTGAAAATAAATCAGTTTTTATTTGCATTAAAAAGTATAATCTCTAAGAATGTTTAAGAAATATTAAAATCTTTGGAAATAACAGTTAACTTTTGTTATCGTGTCAAGTTAGAGCGCCTAGGCCAACATGTCCCATTTATACCGTATTAATAGCAGCCCTTTATTTTAAATTTACAGGCCTAATCTTACCCATACCCTGAACCCTAAATCCTACTACGTATTAAACCCACTATGCCCCAACCCTATGATGATGAAGGGGTGAAATAGTCCTTTTTTGATAGATTTTGATAATTTTAAGCTATTTCCAACCATTTGGCGTATATGACTGAAACAGATGCGCAAATGTTAAAAACGAGGTAAAATGGGACAAGTTTACATCCGCTTTTGCCCACTTTTAGGTACTCCTTCCAAGACAATAACAGTAAGGTGTTTTTTTTTCTTCTTAAAATTGATTTTACCTTCATGCAATCCCAAGAATTATTTCAAAATTTTATGGATTTTATACTGATGCAAAGAAATAAACTATTTCTCTGTTCTTTTTTTTTTTATCTTCAAAACTTTAAGTAATAACATCAGTTGACTATTTTCTAAACAATAATGACATGATTTCATGACTAGTGTCAGTAACGTGATAGTGTCTTTATCCCAGATATGCATTTACCCCCAGCGAGATTTTATCCTTTGGCTAAGTCAAATTGACGTCAGCAATAGGGTTCTATTTTTTTTAAGCAACGTGGAAACTTGTAAATTTTTATATGTTTCAGTTTAAATTTTTCAATTTGATTAATTAAATAAATATTTTTAAGTAAAACTAAACATAAATCAATTTTAAAAAAAACATTGATAAACCACTTTAAAGGGAACTGAAATGCATATAGCGTATATGCTATCACGAGCATACCTACAGGAAACAAAAAAAAGACGATAAGTTAAATTATGTAATACATGAAATGGTAAACAAATTACCAATGTCTGAGGAAAGGAAGAAGCAATTTGAGGCAGCAACAGAAAGAGTGCTGAAACAAATCACCACATACATTATATGAAAAATGGATGGCCACAGAACAAAAAAATAAGTGCTGACATAAAAAAATTTCTGAGTATCAGAGATGAACTATCATTAGAGGAAGGAATAATGCTTTATGGTGACAAAATAGTAGTACCCCAGAGTTTCAGGACAGACATGCTAGAAATACTGCATGAAGAACACCAGGGAATAGTCAAAAGCAAACTGAAAGCAAGACAAGTAATATATTGGCCAGGCATTAGTAAAGACATAGAAAATAAAATTACCAAATGCACAATATGGCAAATACATAGAAATAACAATCCTTTACAACAACATATTATGCCTGGAAGCCCTTGGGAGAAAGTGGCAATGGATGTGGCAACATGGAATGGGAAAGATTATCTAGTGATAATAGACTAGTTTTCAAAATGGATAAAAGTAAAGAAGTTTATCAGAAAAATGGCTGAGTTGATTAAACAAATAAAGAATGTTTTTGTGCACATGGTTTGCCAGATGAAATAATGAGTGACAATGTACCATTTAACTTAAAAGAAATAGGAGAATTTCTAACAAACTACAACATAAAAGGAATTACGTCGAGTCCAAATTACCCTAGAAGCAATAGGCTAGCAGAAAAAGCCGTAGGAATTGTAAAAAAATGTTGAGTAAATGTGAAATAACTGGAGGGCACATTGAAGATCATTTATTGAATTACAGAAGCACACCAATACCCGGAATACTCCAGCACAGTTGCCCTCTCCAGCACAGTTGCTATTTAGCAGACAATTGAAAAATAAGTTACCCGGGTTAGCCAGTCACTATGAACCAATGGAACAGGATGTGAAAATCATAAAAGGATGAAGGAGCGACAAGAAAAACAAAAGAAATACTATGATAGGGGAGTAAGAACATTGAAGGAAATAAAAGTGGGAGACAAAGTATTGGTGAAAAAAAAAATGGAAAAGGGTGAAGTAACAGCACAAAATGATAGCCCAGGATCACATGTGATAAAGGAGGGGAACAAAGTAGTAAGAAGAAACAGAGAACATATAATACGGATCAGTAGACGAAATGAGCAAAGTGAACAAGCAGAAGCAAATCAGGCAGAAGAAGGAAAAAGGGATAAGGAGGAAGGAAGTCCAGAGAAAGACAAAATAGAACATTACAATTTGAGGGACAGAACACTGATAAAGCGCTTTTCCAGATATGACTTACTTTCTAAATTGTTTATAGGGGGATGTGATATTTGTAGTCTCGTGAAAACGGTATGAGAGTATGAGAACATAACATGATAGAAGACTCGTGCACCGTATTGTAGTGGGACCCCTACTGTAAGTTTGAATTTATTTTATTTAAATAGTTATAAAGTTATATCGGAGTTGTCATCACTAGTATTGAATAGCAGTATCTTAATAGAAGATACTACACTAAGAAGCCAAATAGGTAGTTTACAGTTATGTTTATCTAAACATTCAGAATTTAAAATAATGATACAGTCTATTCATTATATTAGTCTAGCTATTCAAGAATTAAGGACTTATTCACTATGCTTAATGGTGGGATGACCTTTAGCAAACTGGATATGACCAAGGCATACCAACAACGTATTTCGTATGGATGAAGATTCCCAATGGCTGTTAACAATAAATACTCATAAAGGACTGTTCAAAGTTACGAGGATGCCCTTTGGAATTTCATCAGTAACCGCTATCTTTCAGAGAGTGGGGGACAAGTAAGGGAAGGAATGGAAGGTGTCGTCTATTACTTAAATGACATTCTCATCACAGGAAGACCCATCCCGGAACAGTTGGGAAATCTGGACAAGGTTCTGGCTAGATTAATGGAATTTGGCACAACACTAAATAAATTTAAGTATGAATTCCTAAAGCCAAGTGTTGAATATTTGGGCACACTATTGATGCTACCGGTCTATATACTACTAAAACAGAGGTCTCGGGAATAAGTAGGTGCACCTATCTTGAATATCGCACAGCTGAGATCCTTCTTACGTCTAATTAATTATCAGAAATTCCTAACTAATCTGGCTACTACATCATTAAACAAACTCTTATAAAAAAAAGTCAAATGGGACTGGAATACAACAACTGAAACAACTTTAAAAAAAATTAAAAGAAATTGTTTCTTTTTCGAATTTTAGTGTAAGCCTTCCTGGATCCAAAATTACCAATTTCATTAGCATCTGACGCATCACCAACAGGATTGGGTACAGTCATTTCACATATATACCCTGATGGAAAAGACTGTTCTATTGCATTTGCTTCCCATTCCATGTCAATAGCTGAACGTAACTACTCGCAATTGGACAAGGAAGCTCTGGGAATCGTGTTTGGTGTAAAAAAAAATCCATCACTATTTATTTGGAAGGAAATTTATACTACTAATGGACCATAAGCCATTAACACAAATTTTTGCAGCTGATGCCCAAATCCCAATCTTAGCATCATCCAGACTGCAAAGATGGTCCCTAATATTATCCTGTATGACTATGACATTATTTACCGTTGTTCTGGAAATCATCTAAATGCAGACAAACTATCTAGCTCACCAAATCTCTCTATTAAATGTCTCATTGAAAGAAATACCAAGTGATCTGTTCTACCTCAATCAGATAAAAAAATCTTCCAATTACAGAAGAGGATATTGCCAAACATTCAGCAAAAGACCATATACTAAAAGAAGTATCAGTACTAAACTTCACAAAACATGGGTGGGAAGACTATATTCTGGGTAAAGAGCCAAACTCATTAAACTTGTTCGCCAACCACAAATCAGAACTCTCAATATTATAAATTTCTGTTGTGGGGACTAACAGAACATAAGGATAAATACTTAGCAGAGCTTCATCAAGAAAATAGAATTCTATGGATGAAGATTGTGGCTAGGCGCCCCCAAAGCAGAATGGTTTTCATCTTTCTGCAACAGATTGTGAAAAAACCAAAAACTGTCTGCAGCCAAGCATTTACAGTAGGTTTAAATATTATCTTAGATTTAAGTTTTTAAACCAACATCGGGCATACTAATGTTTATTGGTACTTTTTTTTAAGTAGAGAGTAAGAAATATATTGAATTTATTATACTAGGTTGTAAGGCTAATTAAAAAAACAATCCACTAATACACCATCAAATTTAAATAGGTTTTTGAAACATAAAGGTTAAGTTTGAAACGTAATTTGAAGTTAAGTTTTCTTAAAACAAGGCAAAGATTCATTTATTGTATCATATCGACATATCATAAAGCCATAGATCTAATTCATAAAGTATGTATAGGAGATTAATTGTAAAATGGTGCACAAAAACGGATTTTCTGACCCATTTTCTATTTAAATATATTCATTTATTAGTTTTATTTTATTCATTTATCGCCCACGTAATTTTTTTTATTAAACTGTAAAAAAATGTTTAATTTTGACAGAAAATAATTTTACTGCGCAGCCAATTATTTTTACACGAAGCGATTATTCTGCAGCCGTAATTTTAGTTTACAGGTGGCCGACCTTTCTGCAGGCCTCCTTTCCGTTCTGCGACAATGTCGCACTGTCGCCCGTTATTCTGCTTTAAGGCTAGGAGCTATCTTTCGTGGCCCGGATTGGACAAAGACATCAAGAAGGTAGCTAAGTTATGCCAAGAGTGAGCACAACATGCCAACACTCCCCACCAAAAGCAACAGCCCACTGTTGGATCCAGCCCGAAACACGATGGGAACAACTACACATAGAGTTCACTGGTCCTTTCATGGGATAGAATTTCCTATTAACAATGCATGCCCACTAAAAGGGGCTGGAGGTGACTGTAATGAATGCAACCACAACGGAGGACAATCTCAGTTCTACAAAGTGGCTATGTGTTTGCCAAAACAAATAGCTACCGATAATGTAATTGAATTATCTTTGGCGGAGTTTGACCATTATTTCAGGAAGTATGGTAACAAATATACCTTCTCATCACCATACAACCCTGCTACAAATGGATTTGCTGCAAGATTAGTCCAAATCTTAAAGAAAAAAATCTAAGAACAATTCCTTGATTTTTGAAAAAACACACTCCTATTTTCATATCGTTCAACAACAAACGTCTCCACTCAGAACAAGATTAGACTTGTTGATACCTAAATGGAGAAAACAAACCAAAAATCCTCAAGAACCAATTGAACTAGAAATTGATCAGGAAGTCTTGCCAGGAACTATTTTGGACCAGAAAATGGGTACGAGGCAAGATAGTACACAAAATAGGTCCATTATCCTCTACCATATAACTATCAAGCAGAAACTAGAGATCAACTTCATAAGTATAGTACATACACTAACAGGTGATTCTCTATTGACATTTGAATGATTTTAATACCTATTGTTATTTGTTTATTTTAATCTTACTGTATATGGTTTTTTTGGTTGTGTGTTTTGTTTAGTATCAATTTGACTGTATAAGCCAATGGCTTAAATCTTTTTTTTTTTTTTTTATGGTTAAGAAGTATAATAAAATAAATAAATAAATAAATAAATAAAAATAAGAGAAAAAGAACACGACACCACTGTAGATAAAAAGAATGCCTGCATTGCTTATATTAAAAACTCCAAAAGAAGCATTGGATACCCCAAGGGAACAACCAAGTGAAAAACAGTCCTAAGCAGCTATCCCACCATGTATAAATCTGATAGAAATAGACACCCACTATACAATGGTCATAGACATGTCTACCAACTAAGGGGAGTGTAAACTGTAATGTAGTTATAGTGCAGATCAGATCGTCATACAAATTAAAGACCAGTTAATGACATGGTCTTCTAGAATGGTAACTCGAAAACTCATTGTGTGTGCTTAGCTCTATATAGTATGGATTACTTTCATTTGAACTCGTTTAGTTTATTAAATAGCCAATGTAGTTATTATAGCTTGCCTGAGTATTTATTTAATTAATCATATACAGAAACACAACAGTTATAGTCATAATAAAAAAAAATATGAGCCAGGAGTCAATATTTAAATCAGGGAGAGGCTAACCAGGTGAAGGAAAGAAAACACTATGAAGATAAGACTTTTAGGATATTATTCATGTACCGCATATATATTTTTTATCATGCAAAATATTCTTTAGAATGGTCAAATATGTACAGTAGCTAAACTTTACCTGTATCATCAGCTGTAGTAGTTGCCAAAAGTGTCACAAGAGAGCGCCACTCACCTTTGGATAACCTCATGAGTTCACTGGCTGTGAAAACACCCACAGCATGAATACTGTCATTACCAGAAACACCACAGTACATATTTTCCACCACTAAAAAAATAAACAAACAAAATGTTTAAGACAGATTGCAGAGAGAATATATACAGTATATATATTTTAAATACTGTAATACAGAAACATTGTATTCATTATACAATCGGTTTGTAGATTCAGTATGGTCTACTGTAAATGTGGAAGTAATTTTTTTTAATGAAAGAAGAAAAAAATGTGAACAATTAGTTTCACACATGAGCTGCTCGTCTCAAGTGCTTGCAATCAATATCAGTTATGTAATACTTACTACAACGCTATGGACATATTTGTTTACTACAACACTATACGAGTGTAGGCTAAGGGTAGGGTTAAGGTTAGGGATTGTTTTTAAATAAAATTGTATCAAAATGAGTCGAAAAATAAATAAAAAAATTACATTTTCGACAACCTACAATAAAGTATAGAAACGGGCCTTCGAACAATTTTTAATCAATGAATATAATTTAAAATTGTGTTAAAATTAAATGAAAAATGTTCCATTCTTTCACTTAAAGTCAAGGTGTGTTTAATAAAATTGTGCCGAAAATGAAAAATAAATATGTATAGAAACAAGCCTGTTTAACAATTTTGACTCGGTATAATTTTATTGAAAAATTAAAAAATTCAATGCATTTTTTACAATGATTCTGAAAAAGTAAAATTTGTTTTATGGACAGTACCTTATGTTCTTGGTTTTTCAATTATTTACCAGACGATTTTATTTAAAAAGTATACATAACATGATCAATGATAATATACAGTATGTAAATTATATTACAGTATTAGGTCTAATCACTTTTGGCATTTAAGGTTCAAGTACGTTAGGTTTATAGGTGTGACTGTGCGAATGGACAACTTATGCTGTCAGTCAACAATATGTGGTGAGGACAGCATATTACACCATTTACCTGGGTTTAGATAAGATTTATCCCACTGGTTTCAATCCAATACATTTAAACTCTCCACCAAGTTAACTAGTGTGCGACAGTGGTGAACAACCAACCACCAACTAAAAACTAGGTAGGTTACTAAGATTTTTATGCAGTACTTAAGTACAGTGTGTAGATAATCAAAAATATTCATTTTAAATAAAAAATATAACATGTATGTAACAAAATACAAAATTTATACTTTTATCATACTAGTGTCTCATAATTATAGGGTAAATTTTAAAATTTCAGTAGTTAAAACTATTACAATTGTTTTATATGCTTTAATGCAGCTGTTCTACAGCTTTAATGAAACAAATATTTTGTTGCATTATTTTATTGCAGGCAATGACACTAGGTTTTTACATATACAGTACCTTAACTGATGGCAAAAATGTATGTAGTGTTCGGACAGCAAACAGAAACAAGTAAAAACTTTGATAACTCAGGCAATAACTTCAAAATTATAATTAAGCTAAGAATATATATTTTATTTCAAAAGTTCTATATAACATTAAAACAAAAATCATACTGAGAATGTAGTAACCGTCTGGAATTTTTTATAAATTAAGGAATATCATGTCTACTGTTGTCTATTAATTATTATTATTTTTTTCTTTCTATTTTTTAAGGTTAAATTTTGAATTATTGCAAGAATTAAACCATTTAGTGTATTATTTTGATGAATAGAACCTGCAATGTTTTTTTTTAACTGTGTTTAACAAATGTAAGGTAAATTTTATTTATTGAAGAATTAGTATGATAATAAATATAGGCTATAGATATTCTGTAATTTGTTTATAATGTAGGCTATAGCTTATGTATAGAATAATTATAATCCTTAAGTATGTAGTAGAAATAGACTAGCACCATCTATTGATTAAAATTGTAACAAATAATCAATAACTCAAGTTAATAGTATTGAGTTTTAACTTTTAGAATTTTTTCGTTTTTAAACCAATAAAAAAGGGGGTAGAAAACAGGGAGAGGATGGTGGAGGGAGGAAACCAAATGGAGGGGATAAATAAGATTTTTTCATTTTTAAATAAATGGGGGAGGGGGGAGGAAATTGATGGAGGGGAAAATATCAATTGCCATAATTTAACATCCTAGTGGCGGACTTTCTGCTCCTGGTTGTTTAGTTAATAACTATTTCATCTATAAATGTCTGTTTTGCTAGTGGCCAATTAATAACAGATTTTTTTAAGCTAATGGTAAAAAACAACTGTTGTCATTTAATGCATTTTGCTTGCCATTTGTTTGTTGCAGCCACTAGTATTGAACCCTATATTGACGGAGAAAAAATTTCAAACTAGTCATTGCTATTTATGACATCTAAATTTAACTATGTATTACAGTAATGGAATTACAAGAAGTTAATTGAGTCCAAAATTTTGCAAGTCACACTAACTAAAGGTCATCAAAAATTTTATATTCCACAAGAAATAGTTACGATGCTCACCTAAATGCGCCTTTATTAACACTACATTAGCATAATGCTGAATTTTCAGCTCGCACGATTAGCAGTTTGTGAATTCCTAGTTAAGTGTATTTGCATTCAAGTCAATGCAATCCCATTTCTAATAAAAAACCTAACTTGACAGAAATGTCAGAAAAGCATAAATTATCTGGTGTTCAATTTTACAAGGTGCAGATGCTAAAATGTGGCACAAAGAGGTGCAGGTTGATTAATAAAATATTTCAACAATAGTCAAGTGAAAAAATAGAAACTAGAGCTAATAAAATTTCAGGTAGATCATGAAACCAGCACTGCCTTTTAGAAATGATATTCGAATTTCATCGTGTAGAGGGAGATGAGTGAAATACAAATGCAACATTAGTACTGCTCCGGTAGTACAATGGTCTAGGTCGCTGCTGCTGGAGCTAGTGCATATTATATGGAGGTCCCAAGGCTGCCCTGGTGTGGAAAGTAAGAAATTTTCTTTCTATGCTAGTACTCACCGGGGATCATTCTTTGTGTTTTTATATTTGCAGATATCGCGTTTCTAAATGAAAAATTGGATTTATGGACAAGGCTGTATGATTTGGATTTCTGGACAAGCGAAGAAGCGCATCACTGTACGAGGAAGAAATGAAGACAATTGTTTGTAATGTTGTAAACATTGTAAATAAATGTTGTCCACTCCTTCAGGGGGGGGGGGGGTGGTGGAACATATAAAACAAAATTTAACACTGCATTAATTTTTATTTTCTAAAATCTTTTTTCTTTTATAAGCCATTAATCCTCCAACCTAAAATACTGCGTTATTTACACATTTTCAATTTTTTCTTCTTCTACAAAGTATAAAAAATGTACTTCTCCTTTGCATGAGATCTATTTCATGATTTTTAATGGATTTCAAAACATGGCATGTTGTATAAATGTTAAAGATTAGATGGCAACCTTATTTACAGTATATTCACACATCATCAGAAAAGTAAGCTTAGTAGTAGAAAACTTTTTTTTTTTAAATACAGTATATTTACAGCATAAACAGTATGTAGGTTATCTTTGATATCTTTTAATTGGGAATATTTAAAAATTTTGAAACTAAATATTTTATATTTGGTAATGCAAATATAAAATATTTAGTTTCAAATATTGATGAAAAAGACAAAGGGATCATGTGACATATTATGGTAATAACATAACATGAGATTCAAAAGTGACAAACAAACAATAACTAGATAACTCCAAATAACTAGAGAAAATAAAGAAAAAACATGTCAGACCTTTATTTTCTTTTTTGTTCAAAATGAAATATTCTAAATAAAATACTATCCAGTAATTAAATTTCCTATTTCATTATTAAACTTAAATTTATAAATGACCCTTCGATTTTTAAAATTGGCTGATTTTTTTTTATCTATTGTTTGAAATAAAGTATTAGAAAAATAGGAATATTGATTGTCTAGTAAAAATATTACCTTTCATTTGGCATTTAATGACCTTAAATGTTTTGTAGCAGGAAAGGGTTAAAGATAACATAAAAGGAAAGTGTAACTTTTATTTTTATTTTCCACAATAAATACTCGAGAAAAAGACGAGTCCAAATGATGTCACATATTAGATTTTTTATGGGGGGGAGGAAAAGGGAGGAAGACCATGTAATTGTTTTTCGGGACATGGGATGGGGAGGAGGGCAGAGGGGTCTTTACAAGTCACTTCACATCACAGACTATATGAAATTATTAATTTTCCTGTATATTTTCACTCTTTTACCAGTATAAAAATTCAAAGCAAGGGTGTTCAGAAAAAAAATGTAAGAGTCGGAAGTTTTCCCCTCCCCTGGAAAAACAGTGGCAGCCTTTCGTTAACCCTTTCCACTCCAATTATTTTAATACTAGCAAATAAGCCTGTTACACGGGCATCAAACATTTTTTTTTTTGTTTAAGCTCTTTTTATCTAAGAGAAAACACCATTTAAAGTTTCTAAAAATAGTTCCCGTGCCGATCTTTTAAGCCCGTTGCACGGGCTTCCAAACTTTTTTTTTTAATATATATATATATATCACAGTGATCTAAGAGAAAAAAGAAAAATAAGTTTTGAATAAGCCCGTTAGATGGCGCTGTTACTGGCTTCGGAACACGCTATTCCAATGAGTATATGGAATATGGTTTCGTTATACTCCTTTTTTTTTTTACACGATAGCATTGTTTTAACCCTTTCCACTCCACTTAAATTCAGAGAATTTGGATTATACTGGTCCACAATAAAAACCAAAAATCAATTTTTTTATTTATTTTAAATTTCCATTAGAAATATAGAAAAAATGATTTTAAAATGGTTTACATGAATATCTAATGATTTTTTTGCACATATGCGGGGATAATTAGGCCTATTGTATTATAGACTACCAAATTTATCAAATTTTGAATTTAAGGTGGCCTAATAAAAATTAAATGCAGCTTTTAAAAATCAAAACAAAATGTGTGACAAAACTGGAAAGCCACTATAAGGCTTAATATAAGAAATTTGGGATTTTTTTCTTTTTTATTGGTGACTTTTCGAAAAATGTTAATTAAAAATAATCTCTTTGTTAGATTTTTTTTTTAATTTGGATATTTGAATTCCTTAATAAATTAAAAAATATATTTAAAGTTCATTTCAATCTTATTTAGATTTACTATTATTTATTCCGATGTGTCATGGGATAGCCTATACTGTGTTTCATATAATCAATTATGATAAATATTAATTAAAAAAATCTCTTTATTGGATGTTTTTGTAATTTGGATATTTGAATTCCTTACAAAAAATAAAATAAAAAATATATTTAAAATTTGTTTCTATCTTATTTAGATTCAGTATTATTTATTCTGATGTGTCATGTGATCGCCTATATTACCGACATTACAATTAAAATACTCAGAAGGCACATAAATTTCATCGCTGAAATTTAATTCTGAGTCTGTATCTGTACCATTTATCTTCTAATATAGGGTCATTCCATGCTTAAGTAAACCAGAACAGTGAAATATTAAGTTTAATGAAATGCAGATTGCTTTATATGGAATGAAAGGTAGCTAATAGATTAAAGAATTCAAATCAAGTATAACATTAAAGATGACAAAATTATTTAAGCGGGATTCCGCAATTATGTAAAACACAAAAACGGATGTTTCTATAAACATTGATGTAGACATTTTTC
>PXIH01S0006313.1:16505-30412 GCA_003024985.2 Euperipatoides rowelli | reverse complement strand
TAACAAAATTTTACTAAAATAAAGTATTAAAAGCTGTAGCATAGTATACACATAGCGAAACAAATTTACAGTATATAATATAAGTTAAAAAAAATTATTCTTTACATAATGGATCCTTTAGTAAATCAGGATAGTAGTGAGGAGATACAGGAAGGTTGGAATCAAATTAATGATAGGAAATAATTTTTAAAATGCCAGAAAACAAAAAACAGAAAGAAAGTGTAGTTAGTGCAATAAAGAAGGGGGATAGTTATTGTAGAATAAATGAGTTTATGTTTGACAAGGGAAATCAGAATTTTAATAATTAATGCAATTCATGATAGTGATGAGACAAACAACAGATAACATAGATAGTATTAATAAAAATATGTGGGCAAATAGCTGCAAATACAGACAATATAAACAGAACCATAAGCAAACAAATAGCTATAAATACAGATAATATTAATAAAATTTGAATAAATAAATAGTGGAAAATACCGAAAATATCAGCAGGAGTATTGCAAAACAAATAGTAGAGAATAATGTTATTTTAAGAAAGGAAATAAGAGAAGATAATGTTATACAAATAGAAAAATTGAGAGAAACATTCAAGTTTAAGGTGAATATGTTTATTACAGAACAGGAAATGGATGTTAAAATATTTATGACAAGCATTAATGAGGAGATTGAAGAAAGCAGAACAAACTAAAATACAAATGAAAGCTTTGATTGTTGAAGAGGTTGAAAATAGAGAGCTGCAGTAGGAGTTAATAAAATCACTATTGAACACAATCAAAGAGATTACAGAGATATTGGAAGAATATAACATAAAAATGAGTATTAGAGATAAAAATAGAAAAGATAAATGAAAAAAAAATATGTTAAATGGCAAATTATAAATATAGCAAAGCAATAGCTTTAGTGAATAGAGAGATAGAGAAGGTGATTAAAAAGAATGATAGTTATAGAGGAAGTGGTGGACATAAAAAATAAAATGGAACAATATTCTAATACTATATCTGTACTTACTTATTATATACCGTACTTAATGTTAGGGTCAATATTCCAACTTTTTCAGGTAACTGTGGTTCGAGCATGACACCACATTTCTTGACATTAGAAGAATATTTTTCTATAAATAATGTTCCACAAAATCAGTGGCTAACATAATATAGGTCAAGCATTTCAGGGACCAGTAATAGCATGGTATAGACAGATAAAACCTATATGTAGAACATGGGATATTTGTAAGTAAAATTTTTAGAAAATTATCATGGATCCGTACAATGCAGAAGAAAATAAACAGATCATAAACAAGAAAGCAAAAATGTTTATATAGAGAGTTGACAATAAAGTAAAATTAGTTTATCCATAATTACAAGAGAAGGAAATTCTGATGTCTTTATTGAGAAAAATGAGAAGTGGTTTCGGAATGTTATTAATAGACAATATAAAATCAATTATAGATTTAGTATAAAAAGCCTATGAAATGGAAGTGGTGTTACATTTTGTTGGGTGAAATAATAAACCCCAGCAGAAAATCAAAATAATTATAATAGATTAAGAGGGGATGTCAATGAGATGATTAGACCTAATAGCCAATCTGATAAAATAATACAATAATCAAATAATGATGGGGTAAGGTGGCCAAATAACAGGCTTAGGTCAGGGGAAGTAATAGATATCAGGATCAATCACCTAGAGAAAATGGCAGCAATCAATTTCAAAATAGGGATAATAATGGAATTCCAACAGATGGGATGAGTAGTCAACAGCCACAAGTAGCTGCTGTAAATAAATGAATAGGAAAATACAGTCTGTATCAAAGTTAGTATTGATGTAAATCAATTAAGTAACCAAAAATGATATACATTTAAATGGGAAAGAGGGAGCTGCAGTAGGGTAGGCAACTACTCTTTCAACTTCAACGTAACTTAATATGCCACCCAATCTCAAAATTATGACTTATGAACAGAAAAGGGGAGCGAGCTGAGAGATGTACCTATTTTTAAACTATAATTATATAATTGTGAAGTATGGAGTAGAATGGATACAGGGGCAGATCACAATTTGATCTATATGCTTGGGAAAAATTGAATTTAGAGACAAATGGGGAAAAAAATACATCCACCAAGATTAGGGAAAGCTCCTGAGTGTTATCTGGTATTAGTGGATGGTGTACTGAGAGTAGATACTGAAGGTACATTATTTTACAATTTGCACTTAATTAAGGAACTGTGTATATGGAAATATTTATAGTAGTACAACAATTATCAATTCCTATATTACTAAGATTAAATTTTATAGTGCATTATGACATATCAAATGAACAAATTAGTTGTTGCATTACTGTCAAGCCAAACAGACATAGTAAGGTACAAATCTTTTTTGATTCGCCAAATATTCAACAAGAAGAAGAGAAAGTAGAAATGTTAGTACAAAATTCAGTGATAAATGAATGCAATGTTCAGTTTCAAAGTGCAAAGGAGTTAAAAGTAATGTGTGATGAGGAGAAAGACAGCAAAGACATTGTCGGAAAAATGGTTACATCCAATGATATGCCATTTAATAAAAAAATTAAAATTCATGATCCCATTAAAAATAATGAATGACACCCAGGTTGTAAAAAATTGTGATATTGTTAATTTTAGTATGTGTTTTAAAATGTCGAGAAAAGTGATGCGTGATGCACAACGTCAAATGTATTCTTGATGAGGATATTCCTGAAACTTTTAAGATGGATTGTTTAATACCTGTAAGCATTTTAAAAGCACCAAATGAACAATTGTATAATAAATTAAAATATAGTAAGTTCATTTAGGGCAGGAATAAGTATAGTGGGAGATTAATATATTTAATTGTACTAATGACAAAGTGTATGTCACTTCTTTTTTAAAATGGAGATATGGTTATAATGCTTGACACGATATTAAAATTAAAACACGTGTAAAGTGAAGTAGAGAGAGGACATTTTTTAATAAGTTGGAGGAAAATTGTCATTTAAAGTAAGGCAAATAATGGGTACGGTATATTTAAATATCAACATAGGTTTAAATATCTTGATAATAAATCTAATCATAGCAATTATATTTTCAGCCCACAAATAAAATAAATCTTGTATGTAAGGACAGACCTGAAAATGAATTCTGATAAGATACAGTTGAGGTGTAACAGGGGCCGCACACCCCTAGGGGCTACCCCCTAACCTTGAGGAGATTGCATAATGAGATGACAATATATAGTCTGAGCACTAGTATGTTAGAATAATTATAATAAATGTAATATGATATTTACTGTATATACATAATAAATATTATATATAATAAATAAGATTATAATAAATTATGATAGGACCTAGAGAGTTAATAATGCATAATTACTGTAGCAGTATTTAGACTTAAAATATAGAGTTAATTAAAGAGACGGAGAGCACTATTAGATAATGGTTTAAGTGATAGGATACCTTCTATGTCAGCTTTACCTCAGAATATGCCTGCATGCATTAACATCATGATCTTAGACCACAAAGCTGCTAAGATTTAGAACATTATTCATCAGTCTGCATAAGTATTTGTAAGGTACACTCAGGGTAGAGTAAATAATAAGAGTTAGCTGGATACAAACTAGTTAGACTGTACGCCTATTATCGCCCCCCCCCCCCTATTCTCTTTCAAATATCCCCTACAGAGTAATATGAAGAATTTTGTCAGGATTTAAAAGTCTTAGACAAACAAACTTGTTTGAGTAGAGAAGAGTATAAAAAGCTAAGATTCTTTTTGCAACATGTTGCCAACATAAAACCTTACAAGGTGAGGGGATTACCTATATCTAAATTACATCATTTATATAGTCTTAGATCTTTAAAAAGAAAGGCATAGATTGATTTTTTTAAGTAATAAAAGATGAGAAGTAAGAACAGTTCTGATGAGAAGACAAACTTTTCATCAGAATCCTAGTATATTTTTTTTTTTACAAAATCAAAATGAAAGCTATATTTATTTTTCAATTTTTACTGTGTTTCATTTATAAGAATGGAAATACTCAATACTTAATGTCTAGTAAAAATTATCAATTAAGCATGAGAAGATAAGTTATGTCGGGGTACTGCACAAGATAATATGTGTATACCCATTGAGATGGATCTTACAGTGTTCCAAAGAATATGAGGGAAGTGGGATAGGTATTTATTCAGTCGATAACAGTTTTTTAGTCTTTTATCATTTGTAATGCACAAAGTTAAGATTATGTCAATGTTGTTTAGTACTTTACATAGTACAAAATGCTTATTATATGTAGGAATTGTTAAAGTGTTTAATATTCATGTTGAAATTTATGTTATTTTTTTTAAGTTATGTGCAATCATTGCATGAATGTACATTAGTTGATTTCACAAAAAAATCAGTTCTTATTTTGTAAGGGAAAGACTTAACTGGGAACCCTATACTGCCATTCATTTGTATTTGAACTTTTTGAGATACTAGCCAAATTCTTAATTATATTGGTTTATTATAATAACTTGCGCTAAAGCAAAAATAATAGATTTTCAACAAAACTTATATTGATATGAAATTAATAATTATGGGAAGAACAATAATTACGATTAATAATTTTAATTTTTCTTTCTTGCATGACAAATCAAGATTGATAGTCAGTATCATCATAAATCAATTCTACATTCAATCCAATAGTCCATAATCAAACTAGAAAAGTTAAGAGTAGACTAAACTTGTAGTTTTTGTTCAGATGCCTGCATTTATTAATTTTATTTAATTGTCTTTTTATTTATTTTTTTATTTAAAATTTAATATTTTAATTCATAAACTTTTATACAATATTGTATTAAAAATAGTAGATTAGTATTGGTAAAAAGTTATTTAATAAAATGTCACAACTATAAGAGACTAACCTTTCAAGTTTATTGGTGAAACACTTCTGCATTAAAAAAAAATTAGGTGCTGTATTAACAGTTCAAGAAGTTTGGATGTACAACGTGTTAATGAGCGTTATACTAGATGTTAAGTGTCATTTTGTAATTGCTTTTACCTTATACAAGAAAAGTAATCTTGTAAATAAATTTTCTATTTAATAAAAGAAAAGGCAAAATAAATATTTATACATTTTAAATGACATGAAAATGTTAACAAAAATATTTTGTTTTTCATGGATGGCCAGAAGCTTTATATATTTAATTAAAAAATAGAATAAATAAATGCACTAAAAGCCACAATTGTTGGAAATAAGAAGAGGAATTTGATTGGCTATTGTCGCCAACCTTTTTTTGCTATGGAGCATAATTACTAGTACTGTACATTTCATAGGGCAGACACAAAACAGTAGGCTATAATGCACAAAATATACAATTGTATTAAGTTATTCCAAAATAATTTGAAGTTTTTATGTAAAATTATTTGACAATATTAAATACATTAAAAAGTATTTATAATATTGTAAACTATAATATAATGCAAAATATTACTTTTTGAAAAAAATGTTCTATCATTTTATTAAAAACAAAATTGTTAAAATTATTTTGGTTGTGTCAAGTCGGCATGGTGAGCACATGCAAAAGTGTTGACAAGCGCCATGGTGCCTGCAGGCATAGGGTTTGGGACCACTGGTTTAGAATTTTAGAGCAATTTCATTGATTGAGGATTAAATTCTGCAGAAATTATAAAATTGAATGCATCTCAATTTTGCTAGACTGATCAAAATGAAATGATGAGCCTTTACACATCCTATTTTCTAATAAATTATTTTGACAAGTCCAATACCACGTAAAAGCGGAAATTAGAATATGTTTGGAACTTCAGAGTAAAAATACTATACTATATTTAGTCAGATTATACCTATTCTATTTTCATTAAATGACTATGAAAATTAAAATCTAAACTATAATTACTAAAATATTAAATGTGCTTTGACTTAATAAAGTACAGTAACTTGGCAAAATATTTTTGATGGATAAAATTTATATTTTGATAGTAAAAGTTGGCATATAAGATTGTTCAGTTGAAATTTTTTTTTAACTTATTGGCAGACAATTAGGCTATAATTTTTAAAAATTATTTATACACGGTATTTGTTTATATTTTTAATAACTATTTCCATTTCTTAGTATAGGCTAAGCAGGCCCAAAAAAATCATCATTCCTAGACATCTATTTTATCTTTGTTGTAATCCACCCTGCATAAACATGATCTCTAGTTTTTTTTTTATTACCATTAACCCTTTCCACTCCACATTAAATTTGAAAAATCGATTTTTTTTATTTTTTAAATTAAGATTACTATTCTTTTAATTTTTTTTTTTTTAAAATCTCTTGGGATAATTAAAGACAAGTATATTTTGAGTCTTTTAAACTAAAAAAAAATAGTAATTGAAGCATATTTGAATATAATAATAATTATTGATTATGAAAAACAAGGAAATGAAAATGGCGATTCTCAATCGCCATTGGAGTGGAAAGGGTTAAACTACAGTAATATGAGCTAAGATAATTCTTAGATAATATTATATAATATTTTAAAGCATTATCTTAAATAGATTTGTGGTAAATTATCACTGATAGAGATGCATGTTGACACTTGGCTGGCATGGATTACTGACATAGAAGTAGGCTACATCAATAGTCTTGCGCAAAATTATTGTATAGAGATTTTTAATTTGTTAAGGATAAACATGATTCCAAACTGGAGACAACAAACTTGTAATTGTCTATCTGTCCAACTAAGAAGAACTAAATTAACTTCCCTGTCATTTTCAAATATGACCTTGAATTTGGAATAAGCTTCAATTGGAAGCCAAAAAACAAAGGCTAATTAAAATCTGTTGTCAAATCATCTATGATCAGGTAGTGTCCAGTTTTTTAATAATTTTTGTGTAGAATTATTTTTTATGTATTTTATTTTTATTCTTTTATGAATTTTTATTGTTAGTAATGCATAAAATAAGGGAGCTGCACAATCATACCAGTTTTGGTGAAGATTCCATTATTCTAATAAATAAATATGTATCTTGATAGCCATTTTTCCTATTTATAATTAGGCCTAGAGCATTCCTTTTTCCTTAACTTTAGTAATCTTACAGACCACGATCGTAATTTTTTTTTAATATTTTAATAATTTATTTTGATTTATTAGACATCAATGCATGGCATGGAAGATGCCCAATACAATATGTGTTTGTAAACAAAACATAATAATAAACAAAACAAATAATATGTATAGCAGATATCAAGAAAATAACCTGACCTGCAAACTCTCATGATCTAGGGTAGATTCTCCTGTGAGTGAAGGCTTCAACTCTATGTGTAGCTGGTTCACCAAGATCTTCTGAATTTTTTTTCACATATTTGGAAAAAAAAATTATAATTTTTTTATTTAGTATTTAAGAGAAAAGTTCAATGTCTATTAATTATTTTTATATATCTACAGTATATGTTATAGTTTTTATCCAAAATAAGTAAGTTAAACTAGTTGAAACTAAAATTAGCTCCCCTATATCGGAAAGATAAGTTTTAATAGTCAAAACTAAACATAACTAATGCTATTTTCTGAAACTAGTTAAAATTAGTAGATACTAGAACTAGTAACGATATATTATTCCAAAATTAGTTTAAATTAATTTTAATTATTTTTATTTGCATGGATTTCTCTTTCTACATAACTTCTCAAAATCATTTCTGTTAAATTATTGACATTTTTTTCATATTCAAATATGCACTGATTTTTAATTCTCGTTTATGCACCAGCGTCGAATAGATTAATGCAGGGGTTTCCAACCCTGTGCCTGCGGGCACCATGGTGCCCGCCGACCAATTTTTATGTGCCCACCACTCTTTCGACCGCGAAATGAAAGCTTGTCCACCTTAACTTGACAGCGTCCGGATCCCAGTGATTTAGATTGTGAGTGGTTAAGCAATTTTAGGTAGTTGTTTTCTTGTAAATCGATCTCTTTAATTCCACCTTTTGTGGCAAGTTAATGTGGACGAACTTGAGTGCAGTGCATGCAGATGGCTGAATTGAGTAGTGGTGTAGATAGAGAATTGACTTAATACAGGCAATACAATCCAGATTCTACCACGTTTTTGACATCTGCACATATATTTTCATCATTACCGAAGATATAGTTGGCGCCTGCCTCCCTACCAGTATTTTAGAATGTGCTCTAGGGTACAAAAAGGTTATGAACCCCTGGACTAATGCCGTTATATTTCAATAAATTGGGCATCAATTAAGAAATCTATCATAATACTAATTTTAACTACTGGCAATTAGTTTCAGTAAATCTCATTACTTGTTTTTACTTTTGACTAATTAAAACAAATCCTTTCTATATACAATGAACTGCAAAACAACCTCAGGCTCACTTATTTAACTACAATCAGAATTCTTTAAAAGAGACCTTATTTGGGTTACATGCAAACACTCTCCTGAACCTTAGATGAGGTAAAAAGTAGGGTGCGCAGTGGCACAGCTTGGATTTCTTTCAGAGTGACAATGTGGTGACAGTGCACATGTTTGATGATGGTACACTTTACCTAAGTTTCACCAAGAAATAAGGGTGGCACACTTATTTGGTGGGGGCGCCCTTTGTTTGACAGCATTCTACGGTATATCTAATCTTCATATTGTGGCAAAGAAGAAAATATCAATTGAATTTTGCTTGACCTCCTTTTATATAAGTTCAAATAAGTTTGCTCTCAAAAACATTTCCTACTAGAACTGAAATTAGATATAATGGCTTTTATGGCAACATTTATCATAAATGTATTTTAAATAATTAGGGTGAGATATCTATTGACTAGAATAAAATGACTAAAACATAGATGTGTTAACATCTGGAATGGAATACCAAAACGCATTATACAGGTTTTCATTATTTAAAAAAAATAATCTAAGTTTATTCTAAATGAATTTAAAGAGTAATTTTTCAACAAGGTTTCATAAATGGTTTGTATTGTATTCCAGAGGGTTTTTTATTTTTGGTTTCTTTCACAGTAATTAAATTAACAAATTATGTATACTGTATATTTTATGTTTTTTTTTTTGTAATTAATTAATATCAACACTATAATAGTTCATATTATGTTTTTTTTTTAATATAATATTTTAATCTTAATTTTGATATTGTAATACTCGACTTATACTAGTGAAGAAATAAATAAATTTATAGTGCAGTGTTGGGCAGTAACAAAGTAAAAGTAACGAAGTACTGTACTTAAGTAAATGTAGCAATACTTTTTAGATTAACAAAGTAGTTTCCATTCATGAATTTTTTACTTGTAACGAAGTACTGTCATTTCAATTTTTAATTACTTTTACTTAGTTATATTTAAAAAATTATTTTCGTTACAAGTAAGATATTATTATAAGGAATTTGTGAGGTGTCATTTCACGTGGGAGAATACGAAGACTAGACCAGAGCACCGGACTATTTCTAGACTTGTAACACTGATCATAGACAGACTACCAAGGTTTGCAGTTCATAAGTTGAATTAAATTAACAAGTACAAGTGAAATAAAGCCAATCTAACACACCTAGAAACCAAATTTTAATATTGTCAATTTTTTGATGAAAAAAATAGACTACTTTTACTTTTACTTCAAAAGTAACAATTTGGTGAAGTACTTTTTTACTTTTACTTAAGTAAAGAAATTATGAAAGTACTTTTACTTTTACTTAAGTAGGCCATTTTCAATTTACTTTTACTTTTACTTAAGTACTTGCAACAAATACTTTGAACAACACTGTTATAGTGTCACTGGTAATGAAGACCAGATTGACATTCTAAATGCAGTTATTGTTAATGACTTTGAAATAAAATGCTTCAATGCATTCTATGCTATGGTACCTAAAAATATTTTCAGTGAAAACTAGTGCAATAATTATTTACAGTATTGATTCAAATGGAATTAAAAAATCTTTGATTTCACATTGATACCATCTAGCTGAACCAGTATTCTGGAAGATGATCACAGAAGAAATGACTCTGGTTGATAAATTTTCTTAGCAAAATGATTAATTTTTCCACTTGTATTGATTAATTTTGTTGTATAGGACTGTAACAATTTCTTGCACTTCATTGTTTAAGGATAAATGCTTGCACTTTACACATTCCACATTTTATAAAAATTAGGGAATGAATTGAATCTTGACTATGAGATGCAAATTGAATGTCTGACCAAATTGAGTTATAGCCATTCACTTTTTAAAAAATATGACAACCAGTTTGTTCCAGCAGTGATGTTTAAATCAGTTTCCAGATCTGGATACAATGATGGGTGGAGAACATTCTCTCTACAACAGGCACACTTCCTTACTTTGTAAATGGTGTGGGAATGAATTAAACTATTCCAGTGACAGGTTTTTGGATCTAATTTACTGAACAAGCTCCCACCCCCACTTGCCTAAGAAAGCTTTGTTGGAACTAACATAGTTATCAAAGGTTAAAAAGAAAGACAGTACTAATATGTTGTAATATAAAATGGCGTCTTATCCGACTGCCTGTGTGACGTGTTAACTGTTTTCTATTTATAACATAGTTTTTCTATTGTATATTAAATAATAATTTTCGTTTTTTAATAATTTAAGTGTCATTTTTCTGGATTTCATCAAACTGTACAGAGGATTGGTTGTTTTTTTGTTTACCGCTGTCAAAATGAGTTACGAGTTTAGACTGATTGCCTTGGACTTTTCGCCATGTTGTTATGGATTTAATGATCATATAGAAAACAATCTTTCCAGCTGCAGTGATTCAAGAAGTTTTGTTTCCACAGGATTAAATGTGTCGATGGGGATGGGTTTGAAGAAATATACAAATGGCTTTCTCAACAGAATGAGATATTCAAACAGGAATGACAACATTAATAACGAGGTAGCATTAAATCTAAAAAGTTTGAAAATTTTTAAATACTTTGATTTAAAAAGAGGCCCTAAATCTAAGAAGAAAATAATAATTCAATCCATTAATAAAATTGAAAAGATAGGATCTATCATATCAACCAGAAGAAATAATCTCGTAAAAAGCAACCATGGTTATTCAATGGATGTAGTAATGAATAACTAAATCAAGATAAACACTAATTATATTCCTTATATCTTCCCAAAGATTATGTTTACCAATACAAGATCGATGATAGGAAAATATGAACTGCATTGTATTTGAAATAAAGGATGTTGATAGTAGATATAATACAGCGTTTCGAGACCCATCCAGGTCTTTTCAAAATGCGGCCGAATTTTCGAGTTTTAAAATCCAATATGGCTGACTTCCTGTTACCATATATGGGCATATGACATCATATGATGTATTTTGGGTAATATTATGATGTATTATGGGATATCTCACTCTCATTCATATTATCATTCTAGTTCTCACTTTTGCTCTCGTTCTCATCCCCGTTCTTGCTCTCATTCTCACTCTCGTTCTCATTTTTATGCCCATATATGGTCCTATGACATCATATGATGCATGATGGGACATCTCACTCTCATTCTCACTCTCATTCCTGTTCTCATCCTCGTTCTTGTTCTCGTTCTCACTCAATTCTGATGCATCCTGGGATAGATTATGATGCATTCTGGGATGGATTATGATGCATGATGGGATACTTCAAATTTTTTGAGCCCCATCCAGGTCTTTTTTCGAGATTCTCATTCCTGTTCTCGTTTCCATTCTTGTTCATCGACTTAGAATATTTTTCAATTTTTTTTTACTGAAGTCCTGACATCACAAGACCTCAATATTTGGCATGATCATAGAAGATGTGTATGACATCATACCTGTAAATTTTCAGCTCAATAATATATCAATAAGATATGTAAATTAATTTTCAAAGAACTTAACTTTTAGTCGATTTTTACCAATCTGCCACACCCACCCTGATGTCACAGGACCTCAATTTTTGGCACGATCATAGATGTATATGACATCATACCTGTAATTTTCAGCTCGATATGTCATCATTAACATGCTCAAATAAATACGTAAAATCAGTATATAAAACTCATATTTTTTTTTTGTTTTTTAATGGGATATTTCAAATTTTTCTAAACCCCATCCTGGTCTTTCTCAAGATTCTCGTTCCAGTTCTCACCCCCGTTCTCATTCCCATTCATCAACTTTATCCTAACAACTCAACAATCAAAGTACAAAAGATAATGTTTTTGTATAATCCCTTACTAAATCCTTTTTAGATAACTCATTACTTCAACACAATGATATAATAGGGATTATACTAGTGCTAACATGATTAGGATTTTTTCTTAGAATTTTTCTTATCTTCAAGTGGGTGACTTCAGTGATTGGTTGCTATAGAATATAAAATTACTTTAAATTACTTTATCCTGAACTCTCTCACAAAAATTAATTCAGTCATAAAAATCTAGTAATATGGAAGCCCTCAATGTTAATTTAATCGGAGATGCAGAACCCTTGACCAGGTATGCAGAACCCCTGAACATTATTTCCAATGGGGATACGGAGACTATGGTAACTGAAGAAATAAATGGTTTATTTGCAATACTTGTCCAGAGTGATATTGCCACACTTGAAGAACGAATTACTATTCAGACTAACATCCTAACTACCACAGCCCGTGAAAAATATAACTTACTATGCGCGCAGTTTTATTTTTTAAACAGTATAATTGGTGTTTATCCAATAAATCTTGACGTCCATAGTGTCCCAAACAATTATGACAAAAAAATGTAGCTGCTTAATATTTAGTGACGAGATTTTAAAAGTCTGCTTTGCTAGAACACTCCAGGCAAAACATTTCTCATCGTTTGGGTTTGGTACATTGATACATGCCATCTTTTTTTAACGTACTGTGATAAGTCATGAGGATGAACCTTTTAAAATATCACACAGGTTCAAACATAACTTGAGAAATAAGATGGATGATAACACCCAACCTGAACCTTTGTGGGTGAGATCATCAATCTCTTTCAAGAGAGATGCGAACAAGGACTCTAATTTCTGATGTAGAGATATACCTCTAGTAATTAAAATGTTTTTTTTTTGTTTTGAATACAAAAGTACGGGTATCCTCACCTCTTTTAAATAAATGCAATTTTAAGTTGATCTTAAGAGCATCATGTATATTTAATGTTTGTGTGATTTTACTCTTAAGATGATGCTTAGTTTTTTTTAAAAAAAATTGTAACATCTTTAACCTCATTTGCCGGAGATAATCTCCAAGTCAGTAGGCAACAACAGAAGGCCGTCTCTACTTGGAAAATGTTCTGCTCTGTTATCATCATTTGAATCATCTGAGTCTATTAGCTCATCATCGGAATCAATATCAGAATTATTATGTGGTGGTATATTTTCATCTTCATATTCATCAATCAATCCATCATCAGCAGAATCAGAATCGTAACTATTAATGTGAGGAGGGGGTACATCACTATGATTCAGAGAATGAGGACGTGAAGGACCGGGTAGTGGTGAAAAATCTCGGCCTAGTACCTCCTACCTGCCAGGGAGGAGATACTGAAGATGGTGAAAGATCCGATGAATCTTTCCCCATCTTTGATATCCCTGTATCAATAGTTAGGATGCAATAAGCCAAATGTTTTTTCACTGGGGTGAATCATGTGATGTATCCCCACCCTTACATTTTAAAACTTGAGGTACATTTCAAATACAAGGTCTAACACTAGACCTAACAGTAGATCTAATACTAGTATGTAGATGGGATATAGCACTTTCATCGAGTTGATGTAAAAAAGTCTTTGGTCGATTACCCTCTACCTGATGGGGCAAACATACCGGAGATGGCGGTAGATCTAATGAATCTTCCTCTACCTGAGATAGGTCTGATTCGTCAGAGTGTAATCGACCAACGTTTTTTTTACTATAGGTAAATTCAGTATTATATTCCCACCCTTACGCTTTAAATTAGATATTGGCTTTATAG
>PXIH01S0006312.1:0-11094 GCA_003024985.2 Euperipatoides rowelli | reverse complement strand
ATTAGAATGTCATATTCGACCATGTCGAATGCATTCTTAATATCAAGGGAGACCAGAATGATAGGAAATCCTGCATCTCTGTATGTTACGAGATCTGAGAGAGTATGTAGTAGATTTTTTTCGCATGACAGATTTGGTCTGAACCCATATGGTGAATTTGGTAAGAGCTTCTCAGATTCTAACTGATGACTTAGTCTTGATTGTATGATCCGTTCTACAATTTTTCCTATTGTAGAATTTGTTACTAGAATTTCTAGTAACAAATTCTGCTAAAATTTCATTGAAAATATCAACTCCAAATTGCTATTCAAAAAATGTCCACAACCGGAAGTAGCCAGAAATAAAAAGTAGAATCAGCAAATTAAACTAGCGTCTGGAGCTGACTTCACATTACTCATCCAGCCCAAAACAGCCAATTGCCAACTAGCCCAAAACAGCCAATCATAGGTCGGCTTGTATTCTATTGTTTGCAACATAATTTCATTTTTCCCCCTGCCGACTATACCTGAGATCAGATGCTACTACTAAATTAGAGATTAGTTCAGTTCCTAGATCTGAATTACTTTTATTTTTCAAATCATCCGCACAACGAAATAAAGGTTTATTTGATTTATTTATTTATTTTATTTATTTATTAGATAAAAGGTTTTAACTTGAATTCTGATAAATACACTTGTATGTGTCTCAAATTCCTGATCAGCTCTTAGTAAATTGTTTTGGATTCTTACAAACATTTGCATAAGATTTCAGATTTATTAAATTTTACAATTTTTATTGATTAATGAAAGGGAAGTGTTTAGGAGATAGAGATATCTAGTGCCCCATTGTATTTTATTTCACAAGGGGTTTTTCAGCTAATTAATAATAAAACAAGATGTGCTACTGCTAGTCGTACTATACAGCTGCTAATCGGCATAGAAAATGAATGAAATCAATCTTAAACTAAAACAATTTTAAATCAATACAATAATAATTTTAAAATTAATTGTAAATTTATATTTAAATATTCAATTCTGTTTTGAAAGACATTTGCATAGTATGGAAAAATTATATTTCCCGTTGATTTTAGACAATTGAAATGAAAATGATAAAGGTTGTAAAAGGGAATAGAAATTAGATTAAAAAAAAACATTTATAAGTTGATTGAATTTTAATTCTATGAAACATAATGTACAATTTGATTAGTTCGAAATTAGTTTGTATTTACAACTCTTAATTCTTATATTTAAGAATTTCTGTAAAATCATTTGATTTTTCTGTAATTTTTTATGTATATTAATCATTACTAATTATGGTAATTAATATAGACAATAAATGTTATTTTTAAGAACAAAAAACAAAAAGATAGAGAAAAGTGGAGTAACCTAGCAGTTTTACTCCCATAATTTGTTGGTATGAAAACATTAATTTTTTAATATTTTTGATAATACAATCATTATTGAATATATTGTTAAAAATTATTTCTTTATTCATATAACATACTAAATCCCTCTCTTTTATAATACTTAATTAATCAAATTTTTTCCTAAATATTATTTCTAAAACTATCGGTAATTACTTATTTTGTTGTTATACTTAGAAATCTTGTATAGAACATAGAGGTAGTAATTATTACTAAAATAATTTTACAAATATTCTTATTAATTTAATCTTTAAAGAAATTTAATTCAACTTATCAACAAAATAAATTAAAAATTTTTAAAAATTATAAGTTATGTTGAGTAGAGAAAAAATTTATGAATTAAATTTTTTTGTGATTATACCAAACACTTGATTGTAAAAATAAATCTTTTCTTTTTAATTTCATAATTAGAAAAACAAGCAGAATGTTAATAATTTAAATCAGCTAAAATGAACAAAATACTAATATAAGTACATTTTTTATAATCAGTTTTTAATATACTGTACATATGAAAATTATTTGCAATCAGTGTTATTTTGTTTGAAATAAAGTAACTGGGTCACGAGTCGCACAACAACTAAAACGTAGTAGCCTGTGGAATTAGTCTTTTTTCTTTCCAATTTTAGTATATTTTCTTTACATTTCCTAACCTTACCTTAACACTGAACCCTAGGATAATCTAAAGGTGAAATAATATTTTGCTGAACACCGATCTAGACAATTTCAACTTACTACCGTCAGCCATATTGGTGGGCAGATAACGAAATCTGACCAATAACTGTTTAAAAAAGAAAAAAAAATTGATCAAAAATGAAATTAGGCTAATTTTCAAATTTTTATTTACATGCATTGCTAAGTGAAAATACATGCCACTTTACAATAAAAAAATAATCCTTAAAAATATAAATGTTTATTTTTTAAATTTAAAAGTAAATATTAATCATTGCTATTTTCTTTTGTATTTCTACTAAAGACAATGACCCAAATAAATGCTATAACTAGTTTTGTATCATGGCTGTTTGGAATTAAATAATTTATTGCCTAGTTGACCTCTTAAGGAGTGCTGTGGATTCCTAGGGTAATTACTCTATTTAGGATAATTTTGGGGCATCTAGGTGCAATTTAGGGTAGCCTAAAGCAAGTTTTAGAGTATTTTTAGGATAATGGTCATAACAAAAAAGTATGGTACACAAAAATTTGAACAGAAAAATACAAAACGGACCTTTAATGAAAAAAATTCTCACTGTTACAGTCAGGAATTACAAATTTGTAGTCCTTACATGTACAATATGTGTATTTCCATTGGTCATTTCTAAGTAATATACAGTACTTAGCAGATTTAGTGGTGCTGGGAGTAAAACACTGAAGATGATGCTCTGACTGAAACCTGTATATACAGTAGTATTCTGATCGAGGTTTGAGGCTTTGCTTGTAGCACCATTTGGCTTCAATACTATCCCCTGGGCACTTAATACTACTACTAATATTGTAATGCTCGTATTCTAAAATTTTAGGGTAAAATTTTAGGGTAATCTAGGATAACTTTGGCAGTCGCATAGGGTAAAATGGAACACTCAAATTCACAGCACTGCTCTTAAAATTTTTTTTTTTTTTATACCAGTAAAGAAAATGTAGATTTAACTATGATTGATGAAAACATTGTATAGAAATTTATGATCTGATTGTTAATTTTTTATTTTGCTTTTTCATAATATTGAGAATTTGATGATTGTACATAATCTAGGACTTTCTCTAGCACTCATTTAAATGTATAATTTCAAAAACAAAATAAATTTATTACTTTGCAATTAAGTAAACTATTTTAAAATTGATTTTTTTGTAAAAAGTGGTATAATTAGATCATGAAGAAACTTATTACTAATGTTCTATACCAGGGATTCCCAACCCTGTGTCCGCAGGCACCATGACGCCCATTGACAAATTTGTGTGTGCCCGCCGCTGTTCAACCATCACATGAAAGCTTGTCCGCATTAACTTGGCGGCGCTCGGATCCCATTGATTTAGATTGTGAGCGGTTAGGCAACCAATTTTAAGCAGTTGTTTTCTTGTAAATCAACTTCTTTAATTCCACCTTTTGTACCAAGTTAACAAGGACGAACTTGAGTGCAATGCACACTGACTGTGAATTGGGTAGTGGCTGGGATTAGAGAATTGTCGAAATACAGGCGATACAATTCACATTCTACCACGTTTCTAACATCTTCACTTATATTTTCATCATAACGGAAAATATAGGTGGTGCCCGCCACCTCACAGGTATTTTAGAATGTGCTCTAGGGTAAGAAAAGGTTGGGAACCCCTGTTCTATACTGAAATCTTATGTAATTTAATTTTTTGTCTTATATTTTTGTTTGTTGGCTGGATGTATTCTTAGCTTTTTTTGTGAATTTGTTATGTAGCATAAATAATGCCTTCTGTAGAGGTTTTATACATGTATCATATTTGTTTCTTTATTATTTTTTTATTTCCAATAAAGCATGTTGTTGGGGGTAAGTCCCTTCATTTCTGTCAGTGATCTGCTGGCCCCGCGAGCTGAACCTACTCCCGGTAGGTTCATCAGTGTGAGCCATAATGTGTTGTCCAATCATGTTAAGAACAGTACATTATGGCTCGCACGGATCCTGTACAGGACATCACATGACATTACAACAAAAATAATAAAGCATTATAATAGCCAAAAAAAGGGGAACAAATAAACGTACCGGTATCAAAAATATTTTTAAAAAATATAGTGAACCACACCATTTGTGAAAATTTAGAAACAGCTTGGGACCTACAAATGTCAGCCCAGGCGTGCCTAAATTAGAGAAGGCCTATTATATGTTCAACTTATATATTAGATAAAAGCTTTAAAATTTTAATTACAATAGATATTGTATATTATATACAGTTTATAAAGTGTATGTAAATATAGTATATAACATATAGCCTACACAAAGACACACACATTTCAGTTTGTTGGGGCTTCAAACTTTGCCATATAGAACACATACAAAAAAGATGAAACAAGGAAATTGTTAAATATATGAACCATCAAGTTATCATAATATAAAAATGGAACTATCCAGCAGATGTGGGCACTAACTCAAGTTTCAGAAAAGGGTTTTTTCTTCTTCTGAAACATGAGATAATGACATCTGTGACTAGTTCAAAGAAGTTTCCCCCACAATTTTAAGGCTTTTATTGATTAGGAAGAATATTTTAGATTTTTGAAAATTCAATTTACCACTAAAAAAAAAAAATAGATACAGACCGTTTTCAGTTAATGAAATCAAAATGATCTTAACAATAATAGTGTTTAATTTTTATTTTTACAGGATGGGCTGAGGTGCTACTTCATTTAACTCATATAAACAAAAACTTGATTTCTCACCTAAGCTATGATGACCTTTGCTTACAGACTATTATTTCTGTTAAACAGAACTATTTTGACTACAGCATAAAAAGTAAATTAGGGAGGAATAAAAAAGAAGTGCAAAATATTGGGAAGTATGAGTTTATCAAAGAGTGCAAACTTTTCTATTTTATAACTGTTAAAAGTTACTTTTACTCTATTTTATAATTGTTATAATACAGATACAGTAACATATACAATAGATTTTCATTCATAGACTGAAGAGGTAAAGTAATAGCTCCACTATACGTTTTGTGATTCTATATTTTTTTTTAAGTCGGTCAAGTTGAAGTATTTATTTTATGTAATGCATAGTTTTTTAATACTGTAATAGTTTTTATAAAGTATTAGTCTATTTAATAAATCATGTATAATGAATAATAAGAAATATGAATTGTAAAATCTAAAATTTTAACATTTTTTATGCTAATTTCAATTTCTCCAATGATTAAATTGTTAAAAACACTATATATTTTTTTATGTTTAGAAATATAACACTTAGGCCTATTTCTAAAAACAATTACCATAGGATAAGGCCGGTTTAGAGTGATAAGTTATGGGGAAAGATAAATGTATAAGTTATGGGAAATTTTGGGCATGTCTACAGAATTGAATTCGGAATTATAAGTTACTGAGCAGACAGCAACCGTGTTCACTCCTGATCAGGTTTTATTTCGCCAATACGTACAAACAACCATCTATCATAAACATCAAACTCTTTGTCTTGCTTTTGAAAAATACATTCTGAACATAACACTTTTTTAATTTTTTATATAAAAAGAGGGAAAAAAACATCTTTAATTTGAAACAAGCTGATTTTCTGTTTATTCAGAAACTTTTGTTTTTATTGTTTTAATTTACATAACTGAAATGTTTATAGCCTTAAGGGCCCCATACACGTAATGATTTGTCCGCATACCTGGGCTGTGGATAAATCCTTGATAGGTCACACATGAAGAAAACATTCTCCACACACACAACAATCTATCCACAGGTACGACTGTATAAACCCGGATGAATTTACACACGTGACCACTATATTTGATGATCCATACTTTTAAATGGCAACTGTTCTTTCAAACTCCAGTTCAATTCAATTTATTTCCATATAATAAATTGAATTGAACTGCCATAGCAATCGCTATAGTCCTCTATTAATAGATAGTTGTAGACGAGGATTTTTTTTTTTAATTTTTCTTAGCCATTATTTGTCACAAATAGCCTAATAGCTAATAACAAGTTGTTTTAAAAAAAAATTCCTCGTCTAAAACCATCTATTAACAGAGGACTATTTCTCTCTCTCTCTTCGTTATATTATTATTATAATCGTCAAACTTTATTAACACACTTTGTAAAAAAAAAAAAAAGATTTTGACTAAATCTCTCTCTCTCTCTGTAAACAATTGACTATATTTTTATTAAGTTTGAAATATAGTCTTCTGGGATTATCTTATAATTTATTATCATGCTTTTTTTTAATTCCCTTCGAATGGCCGAACGAAAGTTGTTTATTAATAATAACCAATCTTTGTTGGCATCGGCGAATATCTCCTGGCATTTTTTTTAAAAAATGTTCATATGCCACTTTTTTTTTATATTCTTGTTGTATAATCTTTGTTGTTTATGTTCCAAAGACATGAGAATGACTGGTGTAGTTTGATAAATTCAGCCTAACATCATTGATTACCGCTACCTAGTACCATCCATTAAAATACAGTGCTAGATAGAATTTAAGAGTGTTAACGGTTCAAAAATAAAAAAAAAGTTATGCTACTCATGTTGCTATAACAACTATTGTACGTATTTGGGAAATACGCTTTGCGTAGAACAGATATTGTCTTGTCTAGATTTTTGGAATCACTTCAACGACAAGTGACAAAGCCATACACGCTCAGACATGACTTGTCTTCAGACCGGGTTTATGAGCACTGTTGAACGACAAAATACTTGACCACATCATTATGATTTATCCACAGGCAAGCCAACACACGATAAAATTTGTCTGTCATACCTCGTCGTCATACCAGATCCATGGACAAATTGTTATGTGTATAGGGCTGTTTGAAATAAATAAAAAATGCAATTAGGAAGTATGAATCTTTAATATGTATATTTTCTTCTATATGCTAGTAATTCTGACATTGATTTTAACAATTTGAAAAAAAGAAATAGAGCTATTGTCATTTTAAGGAAAATGCTAATTTAAAAATAAAATCTTATTTCAAATTAAAAATAGCACAAATTGATATTAAATTGTCACTCAACACAAAAGTTCAAATCTTTTCAAAGAAAGCTTAGTCTTTTCTCTCGAAACCTGACTGGACACAATTTTGAACATTTCCCAACATTAAAAAGTGAATCTTAAACTATCTCAAGAAAAAGTTGTAGAGTTTAATAGTAACATACTTACAGCAATTAATGAATTTAATAAATCTATAGAATGTTTTAAAACAATTGATGATGTTTTATGCATTATACGAGATCCATATTCTGCAAACGTAGATGATGATCTTAGTGAAATTAAACTTGATTTGCAGTGTGATAAAATGTTGCACCAAAAATACCATGAAGAACAAAATATGTGCAATTTTTACCAACATTTAAATAAAGAAAAATATTCCAATGTTAGAAAACTTGTCAGGAAAACATTTGTTAAATTCAGTTAAACTTACGTTTGTGAACAAAGATTTTCAGTTATGAATCTAAATAAAAGTTATAAGATTTTTCACCTTACATAATATGATTGGAAACATTACTTGAAGAATTCAATGCTGCACGTCAAAATAAAAAAACTATGGACACTGAAACTCTAGTTAAGATGCATATTTTATTTCCATGTAATAAGTAATTTGTTGATGACAACAGAGAAATATAATTAATAATCCCCGAAAAGAACAGGATACCGGCACAAGAAAAAAAGAATGGCGGTCAAATTATTCGGATTAGCTAGAGCCAATCCAACCAAATAAACATAGAAAAATAAACTAAGACTCGTTGGAATAGCCAAGATCACTCCACAGAGGAAGACAACATTGTATTCCCAAACCATCCTTTATACAAAGTATAAAAGGAGGTACACAATTTATGTTAATTAGCGAGCATGAATAATTTAGCATTGGTTCTCACATGCAAGGAAGTCGATTGTCTTATGTGATGTTTACACTCTCATAATAGGCCAAATTGTTAACAAGGCATTTACTATTAAAATTAGAAAGGCCATGTTAACGAGAATAAGCAATACATAAGCAGAAATCAGCTATTCCTTGAATGCAAGAATCAACACAATAAGAAAATATATAATGAATAGCAATTGAGCAATGAACATTTAGAAGCAGTGCTAAGATTGGCCACTACAAATATGAAACCAGAAATTAATAAAATAATAAGCAATACAAAGCAACTAAAGACGTATCACATTGATTTTCAATTAGTGAATAAAATTTTAATTCATCAATTAGTATTTTCTTATTTATTTTATTTTACAGCTATTTTAATTTTAAAAATTGTCAGTTATGTTTTTTTTTTTTTTGGTCTTCCATTTTGCGCTTAAAAATGACCCGACTCTCGGAGAATTATACAATTTCAATCTGACCCCCTTATTGAAAATGTTGCCCATCCTGGTATGATTATAAAGTATATACACTTACTGTATGTATAGTATATAGGCTACTTTATTTATATAATGTATTTTTGCTGTATATTAATTTATTATAAATAAGTCATTTTATACAGTACGGTATTTATATCATAATCTTAATATCAATGTTTTAAAAATATATAATTAATTATCAAACAATAACAAGAAAAATAAAATAATCATAAAATGAATACTGGTAGAATATAAAATCATGAAAAGACAAGAATGCAAAATTCCTATTACAAAAGTTATGACATTCTAATAAAAAAAAATTAAAATCGTTTATAAAAAAATTTGATTACTATTTTTAAGAATCCTATTTGATTGGATAATATCAATAAATACAACATTTTTAGCATTTTAATATTCTAAATAGATGTTGAGTCAGTAAATGTGAGCTACATCTTGTTGCACCCCACCCTTCCTATTCTTGTCAGCAGTCATGAAAACTGATTACAAATGCAAATCAACTAATATAGAAACATGTGCTATAATTAATGTGAGAAAAATGTCTGTAGATAAAGAGTACAATTTATATCATCAACAAATTATTCAAATAAATAACAAAAGCAAGCTCTTATTTTGAATAATAAATTCATCAACAGTTAACACATAATGCACATGTATATTTAGAAATCAATTAGAACTTAAAACATTATGGTGCAAAATACCACAAATAGGTTAAGATACTAGCGCCTCCTATACAAATATTCATGAAATTAATATTTGGGCCAGAATGTTATTAGAAAGCCACCATAATATTAGATCTTTTTTTTTTTAATTTTGACATTATAATTTTAAAAAAAAAATGCATGAAGGATAATACGGTAATGAAAAGCAAAATAGACTTATTAGAAAATCAAGAGTGAGTTATCTAGGAAAACAAAGTCAACGGACTAGTCCCTTTAACACTTTTAGGACTGTCCATTTTTTAGTGATCTGCACACTTTCTTAAATTTTGTTAAAAATTACATTATTCCGTCAGTTTTTAATTTATCTTTTTTAAATTTTTAATGACTTTTCTTCAATAGATATTTCAATATCCTGAAACTAATTTATAGCATATCAGATAAAAATAGGACAATATGATAATAGTCATTGATAAAAATGTAAAGATATGCAAATTTAATTTAGTCATTTTTCCCTAGTTAGATTTGACTAAATTTCTGTAAAATTCGTAATTGAACTACATCTTATCTCATTTCTACAATGTATAGCAGGGATGGCTAACATTTTCTGACTAATATGCCACTTGAAGTTTGGCTTATGACTTAAAAATGTCTAGTGTACCACCATGACTCAGCAGCAACATTATTTACATAACAAGTCCGCCATATTGAAAATCCACCTCGTCTAATATCTTTGACAACTGGTGATTATTTAGGGCATGTGCAGATATAAAGTTCACAATTTAGATACCACCGAGAGTACACTTTCAAATGACTTCATGCTTGCTTTCGTGCACAACACTTCCTGGTGTATAATGCAATAGAACTGCCAATAGGGTCATGAACTTCTTCATTAAGAAAGTTCACAAAATCATTTTTTTACCCCCTTCCCCATATTGGGGTGACATTGGTTGTCACGGACCCAAATTTCTATTTATTACATGTACAATACTATACTACTCAATGCATAATGTGCCACCCAAATCATGTTCATGTGTCACCAAGTGACCAGCGTGTCATAGGTTTGCAATTCCTCATCCCTGATATTTATTTGTAAACATAGTTTTTATTACAAATTATGAATCAAGAAAATCAAACATTTTGCACATTTTTATTTTTTGAGAGAAAAAAAGATTATCCTCCAGTTTTCAACACACCATAAATTGTTTGATATTTAGACCTTACAGTATTTAAATGAGCAACATATTTAATAATCCAGTTTTGTAAAAAAAAAAAAAAAGTTATAAGTAGACTTAGATTCTTTACAAAACAAATTCTAAATCAGAGCCTTCGACGTCGGTAAATATTGTATTTCTTCAGTTCGAATGCATTCTTTACAGCAGGCCTGGCCAACCCAAATCATTCTGCGATCCACCTTGATGGCACACAATTATCTGCAGCCTACAAATAAATCTTGAAATAAAAACTTAACCATGCAGATAAGCTTACTACGTGTTTAGAAATGTACAATTTAACAAAACTGAACTCTAGCAACATTTAATATATAGGTGCCGCATACCTGCCTGCATTGAAAGTTTGGCATCAATAGGAAAGGGTGTGGGGGAGGGGGGTTCAAATTTTCATTTTAGTTTGAGGAATTGTCAATGTTTTAAAGGTACAATAAATTATGCTAAAAAAAATTAACTACGTAAACCAATTTATTTATAAAAAATATGCAAATAATTGATAATTCAATTTCATTCAAAAATTTATTTTACAAAAAATAAAGCACAATTACACTTATATTTTTGAACAGTTAGAATATATCAATAGAAGCATGTCTTCCATTGTACAACAATTGTCGATCCTACTGTCGAATAATCTCTATTAATACCGTACTTGTATCAAAAACATATGCAGAAATTGGAAAAACAGTTTTGGAAATTTACTAAATTTATTTATACTTTTTGACATAAATCATAATACTAAAGATTATCTCTATTAAAGTGTATTATGACCCTAGATTAAGATT
>PXIH01S0006300.1:22180-33239 GCA_003024985.2 Euperipatoides rowelli | reverse complement strand
TTACTTAAGTACAGTACTTCGTTACTTTTACTTCGTTACTGCCCAACACTGTTAGTTTTATAGTTTTACTATTCCCAGCTATAGTTTAAATACCATTCCAAGCTCTGAGAAAAATGTGAAATATACTCATTTAAAACAAAAATAAAAAAATTATTTTATCACAAAAATAATTATTAACAATACAATAAGATGTACAAATAAGTTAAAATAATCATAGAGAGAAAAAAACTAAGAATAGTAAGCAAATATTAACAGATCAGAATTAATGTACATCAAAATTATTATTTACATTAATAGAGGTTAAAAAAAGATTAAGATCTTATAAATACAAAATTAAATATATTTTTCTTAAAATATGTAAGAGAAAGATGTTTAAAAACAGTATAAAACACATACTGAATAAATAAACCTATCAATAACAATAATATGACGAAGGCTATTTCAAATAATAATACTAAATTCTATTAAAAAAAACGACATATAAACTTTAAAAAAAATGACTATATAAACTTTCACAATAGATGAAAAAGTGTTAATTTATATATTTTTGTTTTATTTTTCTAGAGTATTTAATCAATTTTGATGGTTTTTCTCAACGGGTGCTATTTTACATTTTAACGTCTAGCAAAAAAATCCATCCGAATAGGCTAATCTTCCATTATGGATTAGAAATACAGTACGATAGTTATTATTAATGCCAATTTCCTTACTGTAATTGAATGATGGTCATAAGATTTTAAAATAATTAAAGTTATTGTTAAAATAATCTTTGTGACAGATTTCTATGCTTTTTAAAACTACCTGTTTATTAAAATTGTTTATTATAATTGAATTAACACTCCAATGTTTAATTCAATTTTAATAAACAATTTTTCTTCAAGAAAAATGAATTTTTTAAAAAAGGTGTATAATTGATTATTGTTAAATAACTTTTATTTTAAAATCTTATATTTGCACTAATAAAAATTAAAAAAATGTCAGAAAATATCACGCTAGATCATAGACGGTCAGCATTATTACAACTCACAAGACTATCTCTCTGCCATCTCTACCAGCTTTTAGTTGGCAGAGATGGCAGAGAAAAACTGATCAAGTGATAGAGGATTTAACTGGTTTTGTCCTACTTCCGGTAGAGACGGCAGAGCTGGCAGAGGACATAAAAACGAGCCTCTACAGTGACTTTATAATATATACAATAAATAACTAAGCCTAAATAAAAAAATATATTAACTTTTTTGATCTTTTCAAACTAAATTGCTTTTGAAAAAACTTATAAAAAATTATTGACACCCAGTCACCATTCTTTAGTTTAGAAGACTTGTCCAAATTATATAATATTTATTTAAATTGCAAAATTTCATTTTTGTTTAATTTTGTAGTCGTTTTTCAATCAGGGTAGATCATTTTCATAACTATTAATTAACTCTTTTTTCCATCTTTCAGAGATCTGTCATTAAATGATATTTTGACAGCAACAAACAGCAGTCCATCTCCTCCTGAAAATTCTAGTCCTACCAAATCTTTCTCCTCCTATGATCATTCCAGTACCACTCCTGAATCCACACCTTCAGATATTGTAGATATAGAAAATGATTATCTTAAAAAGGCAGCAGAAACAACTCCAAAGTAAGTAACATTTGGATGGATATTGATGATTACATTTTTAAAATAATTATTACATACAAAATCTATTGAAAAATCCTTTATAGAATTCCCCTTAGTAATGGCATTGAAAAAATATAAAAGTCCAAATTAAGGACATACTGAATCATAAATCCTACAATTGTTTACTATATTATTTTTATGCAAATCCCATTAAAGATGTCATTTGTCATGTAGTGTATATAACAAGGGAGTATCGCAAGAGCAAAAGTAGAATGAGAGCCGAGTGATTACAGCAGTAGACGATCAGTCTTTGTGTTTATACCAACTAAGGATAATAAGTATGTTTAATATTATTAAATAGACGTCTACAGCCTTATTAATTATTAGCTGGTATAGAAACACAACATTGGTGACTTGCCAGAGAAAACTGGAAGAACAAGATAGTGAAAAAAAAATAATAATAAATACTGGGATGATGCCATAATTGAAAAATGTTGGAAACTATAGACTACACTTTTTAATTTAATTTTACCTTATTTTACATTTTATACATTGTATAGATGGCAGCACTGTACAGAACAATCATTGTGTCATTGTATGGCAACGTGCTTGTCTTTACTTTATTATTATTTTATTCTAATTAAATTTTATTTTTTCAAAGCTAAAACTTCAGTTTGTTTACTTATGATTAGGTTATGGGCCCAAAATCTCAAATTATTGCGCAATTTTAGTTTTTTTTTTTTTGGTAAAATTTTTATATAGGTACTGTAAAAAAAAAAATTTCCTGGCTAGTAGCAGTGTTAGTGAACATGAAAAATCCTTCATTACTAAACTTAAGAAGTCAAATTATCAATAATGTGGAAAGTCAAAAGTCCTTTTGATGAGAGATGGTGTATGGGGTGTAGTAATATTCTACATACCAGCCACTCTTCCTAATGATTGAAAACAAAGAGAATGTAGGGCTATAGCAGCCAATTGGTAAATAAAAGTGAATTGGAAAACAGGGCCATAGCTAGGGTGGGGGGGGGGGGGCATAGAATGCAATGCCCTACCTTCAAATGTCAATGCCCTACCTTGAAAATAATATAAAATTAATACTTTTATGCAGTGCTTTTTTTTTTTTGTAAAAAAAAAAAAAAAGTGCAGGAGCTCATATAATGGACCGCCCCATGCCTTTTTTAACCAAAAAGAAAGAAAAAAAGCTCAAGTTTTTAATCATTTTTTTTTTATGGTTGCTAATAAGCTTTTTGTTACACTAAAATGAAATTAAAAATCTTGATTTATCTGTCAATGGCCAAACTTTCTGGATTTTTTTCAATATTCAATTCTATTAAATAGTGCAAATTTTTTACGTTAGTAATTTATGAAAAATATCAAGATGTTACTTTTAAAAAAAGGTGCAGGAACTCAGTTCCTGTGAGTTCCCGCACACAAAAAAGGCACTGCTTTTCTGCTATTTTTAAGGTAGGGCAAATTTATTCTTGACAACTTTAAGAATTTTTTGATTTGAGATACACACAATCGTACCTATATTTAAATATGATTTACAGAGACCAAATTCAATGTTTCTTTCAGTACGCCAAAGAAAATAATCTTAACGTCACTTTAAAAAAGCGGCTACAGATACATCTAATTTACTCGGCAACCATGTGTTTCTATTATATACCTATTTGATATATCAATTATTGATATTTTTCCTGCTTATACTTTGTTTTCTCTCAACATTAAACCCAATAAAATAAAAAGAATTGTTAGCAGTTTACAATTATAAGTTTTTTCATTCTAATAAATTATCACAATTAATAACATATAATTAAATTGAACAGTATTTGTCACAGTTTGTGTAGAATATATTTCTTGTACACATGTTAAATATAAATTGATTCAATATTTCACAAACTGGAATGAATACCATTTTCATAGAAAAGTTGTAATTTTGTATTTAATGAAATTAATAATAACAGAATTAATGAAGCTGCACGAATAACAATTTTGTAGGTTACTTAGTCCGCTTTATTTGCTATCTTTATATTTTTATTTACATAACTTTGTAATACAGTATGTTTAAAGTTCATTGCAGATTATTATTATTTTTTGGTAGAGTTAATATTCAGTAATCACTATGTCTATTTTTTTTTGTACAATAAAACAATTTGTTAAAAGTATTTGGAAAATAAGGAACTGTAATTGATTTATTAGGTATGCCCATGAAATGGGGGTGAGGGGTTAGATGGTGCTGTAGTCCCTGGCCAGGTGAGGGGGGGGGGGCATGGATGACGAAACTACATAAGAATATACTACATAGTTAACATACTTACAGCCAAAAAAAAAAAATGTGAGTGGTACCGGCCCTGACTGGATTTCCAGAATGTGAGGGCCCTGGGTTTTTCCCTACTTTAAATTTACGATACCCTATCTTGAATTTCAACCTAGTATATGTGTTTACTCAAGCACAAGAATGAAGCTTCAAACAGCTTAAAAGACTATTGTGTTATGGACACTAACAAGTTTCGTTACATACCAATTATCTTCCATACAGATAATGGTAAAAAAAATGAAAAATTATTTTAAGAAAGAAGTGATGGAACCTACAATACCTATTACTCTCCAACAGAATGAATGGTTTACCAGAAATAAAAAAAAAAGTTTCCTGACTAAAATGGCTAAATGCATGTTATCAGATGCAAACCTACATAGCAGTTCTGGGGGGAAGCAGTTTGTACCGCAGCCTACTTACAAAATAGACTTCCCAGCCAAAATATCTCGATAACACCTTATGAGCTCTGGACTGGGTCAAAACCCGATCGCAAACAATCAGAATATTTGGTTCCAGAACATTTTCATTCGTACCCAAACTACAGTGCAAGAAATGGAATAATAAGGCAATTGAAGGTATACTCAATAGTTTTTATGGGATTGCCAAAGACTTTATAATTCTTGATCCCAAATCCATAAAATCTGGATCAGTAGATCAGTAATACAACAATTTTATTCATCATCCCCTCCTTTAAACCAGAAGTCATACATATATTCCTAATGAGAAAACTAGAGGTGATTTTTGTAAATGTTGCTTTAGTGTTGTCATGTTGTTTATAATTCACCTTTTGCTTTAAGAAAAATTAAAAATTTTGATAATAGACAAAAGCATTGATAAAGATGTTAAACTTTTTGTAAAATTCCGGAATAATTTAAAAAAAAAAAAAAAGATAATTGAAAAAAAAAATTGAGTATAGAGAGAGAAAATCAATCAATCAATAATTAGAATATATTTGCTGTATTAATATTGAACCTCTTTTTTTTTATTTCAAGACCTCCAGCTAAACTATATGGTGATGGCCGTAGTCATAGTATGACTTATGTCCAATCCAGTAACTTGAGCATCACAAGTACAGGCAAGACATCGACTCTTATGCCACCAGAACCAAATATTGACTTTGAATTAGACATTAAAGTGCTTATAGACAGTGGCAAGTGTGTCTTCCACACTAAAGATCCCAAGGATGAGGAGTTGAAGAAGTAAGTTGTAATATTTAGTGACACAACGTGTTAAAATACCTATTTAAAAATCATTGTTAATTGGTTCATAAAACAAAATGTAAACATACTATAAATAATATTGTCAGTAGGAAGGTCGCTAAGGATTTATTGTTGGGTGACTGCACAAAGAGTTCATGCATATATCCCTGATGGGATACAGACTATGGATCAAGGAGTGTGTAGGATCCCTGAATGTTTAGATATTTTTGTTGTACTATATTATTTATTTATTTATTTATGAAATATGTCATCTAAGCAATTCTGCTTTTCGACCATAATGCACATAAAGGTTAATACATATTAATAAAAGATTCATTTGTATATAAGTATTGATCCAAGTGCATTTTAAAAGATTTTAAGGGTATAGATTCACCAATATTTGGTTGAAGAGCGTTCCAAATCGGAGCTACTCTATTGAGATAGAATTGACTCTTATTCATTTTCTTGTAAAAGATATATAAATTTTGAACCTATGACCGCTAGTTTTTAATTAGTATCAAAATCAAAATAACTTATATTGTTTTCATCACAATCTCATTAAAGGCAAATATAAGATCTCCCCTAAAGAGTCTTTGTTGAGGAGTGAGTATGTTATATTTTCTTAAGATTTGGAGTCTTTTTGGATAATTGATATTCCGTAGACCATTGATATCTTTTTTTATTGATTATGTAAAAGACTGAATGGCAGTAATCCAATATACACTGAATATAGGATCTATAGATCACTGAAAACAAACAAGGGGAGACTAAATCTAAGAATCGAATTGAGGATGCAAATTTTATAGATATTCTTTTTACCAAATAATCTAAATGATTATTAAAATAAAGGCGGTTATCAATAACAATTCTTAAATCTTTATAAACATTAACCTCAGATAGTGAAGATTTATTTAAATTAAGTTGGTAGTTTATTTATTTAACTATTGTACAGCAAGCCATTTGCTATCAAAGCTAGATGCTGACAATAATTATTAAGCTAATAACATTTGTTTTGTTTCTTCATTTACTTGATTTTCATTACCTGCATGTCTAAAAAAATTATGACTATTCCGTTATTCTTATTTTTTTTAATAGGCCAACTTTTTAAAAACCTTTTTTTTTTTTGATAATCTTATAGTATTCCTTTATTAAATGTAGTGATTTGTTGAGTTTAATGTCATGTGATATCTGTACAGGCTATGTGTGACTGGGTGTGAATATGAGTGTATGGTCCATAACCTGGTAGGTGTACTGTAAATCAAAATAAGTAATACGAAGATGAGGAAGATGATGATGAAAAAGAAAACCAGAATCTAGTACAACAATAAATGTCTTACTAAATATTCTTAAATGTCTAGTGATTCATTTTGTAATGTGAAGTGATGTCCTGTATAGGTCCTGTGTGATTGGGTGTGAGCCATAGTGTGTTATCCATAACCTGCTTGGCATACTGTATAGCCCCCGTGGGGCCGGCAACTAATCGAACAAATAAGATGATTAGGATGAGGCATATGATGAAGATGAAGACAAAGTTGATGAATACGATGATGAGGATGAGGCATATGATGAAGATAAAGAAGACAAAGATGATGAATACAATGATGAGGATGAAGAAGAAGAATATCAGAAACTAGCAAGCAAAATATATGAGATAAAGGTTTTACCTAAAATGTTCATTAAATGTTTATTGATTTGTTGAGTAGGCTATCCTCACGGAGCCAACAGTATTACTGACCGAAACAAAATGAAAATAAATAATAGGATGATGAAGAAGCAGAAGATGAACAATATGATGAAGCAGCAGATGATGAAGAAGAACACCAGAAACCAGCAAGTAAAATATGAGATTAAAGACTCATCTGATGAAGACAGCGTAACAGACTTAAATTAAAAAAAGTAGCTTAAAAGAAACCAGGAGAAGCAGAGGAATATGATTAAAAATCAGAAGAATATGAAGCAGATGAATAAGAAGCAGAATAAAAAGAATAAAAATAGAAGCAGAACAAAAAGTAGAACAATAGCACAAGAAGGAGAAGCAGTGGAATAAGTAGAAGAAACAGAAGAAAAAGAAACGAGAAGCAGACCAAGAATAGAAGCCGTAGAATAAAAAACAGAACAAAAAAGCAGAGGAATGAGTAGAAGCAGAAGAAAAAGAAACAAGAAGCAGAACAATAATAGAAGCCGAAGAATAAAAAGCAAAACAAGAAGCAGAGGAATAAGTAGATGAATAAGAAGTAGAACAATAAACATAAGGAAAAGAAGCATAGTACAAATAAATATAGACAAGTGTAAATGTATAAATCCCAAATCCCTGGTTGTCTAGACATAATTATCTGACTTCCTTCCCTTGTATAGATGTAATATCCCAAATCCCTGGGTTGTCTAGGCATGATTGTCTGACATTGCACCAAACCCTCCCCATACAGGCCCTGTGGACTACCTCCTGCCATTGCACAAAGGTATAGGTTGCCAAAAGGCTCCTGCACTGGTCCTGATCCTGATTCGTAAATTATAGTATTCCTTTAATTTTAAGGTTTTCTCCTTTTTATTTATTGTCTTATTCTTAAAGATTTATTAAAAATAATTGAAAAAAAACAAACAACTGAACTGAATATCAGTTTGAAACAAACAAATTTTTAAAAGATGAAAATTATTTTCTATATATCATTGAGAGCTTTAAAAATATTTATACTCTCTAAAATTATTGAGGCAAATGTTTTCAATTTTCATAAAATTTAATTTCAGATCCATGCGTAAAGAGCGAAGCTTTTCAGGCGGTCAGACTGATCTTCCGCCCTCACCAGGTCGCAAGCGTGGTCTAAAACAGCAGCCATCCGTGGGATCTCATTTAGGTGGCAAAGTCAAAACTCCTCTCCTCCAATCATTTCAAACTGATGCCACTATATTCCTCCTACCTGGCCTTGACGTCAAGGTATTTAATTTTTTTATTTATTTATTGTTAATTTAAATTTGAAAGTATTTCTAGCCATGGACCTCAAAATGATAGAATGTAAAAATAACCCAAGGAATGCTGTAAAACTTTTGTCTTCTGATTCAATGAATATACTGTATGGGAGTGCTAAAGGTGATGTTGGTAAAATAAAATACTCTAGTGGCAACTTAGGGAACTGAAAATGATGAAAATGCTGTTTGCATATAGTGTAAATTTGTGTAACACAATCTACCTGCACACAATTCTAAATTTACTCCTTACACATAAATAGTCTAATATTTTGCAAGTTACATTTTTCTTCACAAGCAACTTTTCATTGCTTACATATAAAAGGGGTATGAAGAACAGTACTGTTAGAAGATCGCCTGTACGTAGCTTTTCAGTAAAAGTATATAAACAACCTAGGTTTTAAAACTAAACCAGTAGAAATACAGCAATTGATATGCAAATATCTTTTGCATATCATAAATCTAGAGAAGGCCGGCCATCTTACTGAAAGAGGATTTAAAACTTTTATTAATGCAATAGAATAAAAACATGAATGACATATACTCTATATATTCAAGTGTTTAAGGAAAAATACTGTATAAAAATACTAAAATGTTTATTTGTACAAAGAATATTTTGCATTAGCTAGATACATGACAAAATTTGGATATAATCACAAAAGATAGTGAAGGCATTAGTACAGAAACATTTACAGATGAGCATTGAGTCAGAAAAGAAAATTGGAGTGGAGGCCTTTGAAGTATGCTCATTTCTTTGAGGAGTAATATAATGGAAAAGGTACTTGGAACTTATTATGGCTACAATTAAAGAACACTAGGAATCAGCTCATCTGAAAGAAAAATAATTGAATAAGACTTTTATTTTAAGAAATGACAGGTCATGATGATATAGGCATTGATATTACAACAGTCTCTCTTTACCATTCATTATATGTGAGCTATTTTACCTATCTGAAATTCTTCACCCTACAACGAAGCATTATGAGAATTGACTTAATTAGTTACACAATTATGAAAAGATATGATTGTAATATTGCAACTTGACTGATTGCAATGATATTGATGAGGCAATTCTACTGTACAACAGAAATGCTGAAGTAGATGCAGCTTCAAAGCTGGTAAAACAAAAAATAATGTATAGTAATGTGAAGATTAGTAAAAATATTCGGAAGTTGGTCAACCCATTATATTCATAGCTAAGTAAATAGAGTATTACAAAATCAAAAGCTTATTCTCGAGTACCTGACGAATTACAGTCTAATAATATACTGTAAACGAGTGCTTACTAAAGCACTCAGGACTATATTTTAGAAAATGACTACTTTGTTCTATCAAAAACTGTTAATGTAAACGTGTTAGCATAAGACATCATGGGAAGCATAAAACCAGAAATGCTAAGACATCTAGGAGTGTTTTTGTTTTTAAAACAAGTTGATAGAAAAACATTTTTTTCTTGAATTGATATGATAATGTTATCAGTTATAATGTTGTCCAGAAATACATTACAACCATTGACATTGCTTTGTATGAGGCAGACAAACAGTCCAGTCCAAGCATGTTATTCAGTATGCTATGAACAAACTTGATTTACATTATGATATAAGAATGGGTGTTGAACTTCACACATCACAAATATAATGATCTGCACATGATAAAATTACTATATAGTATTATATACTGTATATGCTGGGCATATTGTATAACAACAAGTTTGGAAATGTTAATGAATTGGGAATATTTGTTGCAGTATATTTATTATACAAAAGCTGTGTAAAGTAAATGGCAACACCAAATTGTGTATACATTCTAATGGATTGGTTTAGCTAAGATGTTTGTTCATATGTGATAAGAAGCTGGAAGTGCAAATCTGTATGATAAGTGTTTTCAAGAAATTGAGATTCCATATTAACCTACCTCATATTTCATTAGTTTAAAAAAAACCAAAAAGCATTGCTATGAAATATATCTGTTTGATTTTGTTCTATTTGATGTTGCCTAATGTAATTTGATTTGCAAACATTCTTTGCCCATATCCCATATAATGTCAAAATTTTTACAGCTACCTGACCATTCTTAGTTTTATTATAATTTTTTTTTTTCAAGGTCCATTACAATTCAAAAACTATTCCCAGTGAGAGTCCATCCACTAGTGCAAACAACACTATGAAATCATGTTTGGAGAGCAGTGATCTATCTCGAGCTGGCTCCTTAGAGCCTTTTCCGACTCTGCAACAACAAACACGCAAAACGGGAAATAAAAAGGCCAGCCTATATGCTTGGATGACTCTTCAAAGCCTTCCTGAGGTACAGATGTAAAATAAAATAAATGTTTAATTACTTTCCATTTTTTTTTTTTTTTTTTTTAATATTTTCTTTCTTTGTTAGGAAACTCTGATAAGCCCTCATCTGTTAGATTTCTTGGAACAAGCTTTAGAACCCATTCCAATCCAGCCATCTTCTTCACAATCCAAACAGTCTACATCTTCCCATGCTAGTAAGCAAATTCACCCTTATATTAGGATTTGAAGTAAAATTACTATAATTAAAGTTGGTACTTTTTATGTGTGTATATACTGTACGGTATATAGTGTATTCGATAAGTTATTCATTTGCATAATTTGATTGCTTTCTTTTTGCAAGAGGTCATCTACAGTATATATTACCTCCAAAAAAGTCTTATAGATAAACATTACAGATAGGATAGGATGATGTCGTGGCTTCCCCTTTTTTTCGAGGTCATTCTTTACAAACGTTCGCCACTAAGCAAAAACTCCCTCCCCAAAATCATATTAACCATTCTCTTTTATAGTTGGCTGTTTGTTGGTGCTCTCTATTGAGCTTATAATAAACTAGTATAACTTATAATAGGATCCCATGCGTCTCGTTTTACCTGGGACAGTCCCGTTTTCAAAGATACAGTCCCGGTGTCCCCAGAGAATGCCTTGGGACTTGATAATGTCCCGTTTTTCAAAGAATA
>PXIH01S0006299.1:4107-16015 GCA_003024985.2 Euperipatoides rowelli | reverse complement strand
TCAACATTCCCGAGAGATATTTAACATGCCCCGGGCTAGCGGGCATGCTACTATTTCGAGCTCTGTACCATGTCTGAAGGGGCAACTTATTTTAAGGTTCAAAATTTTATTTTCATATCAAAAATTACATTGAAAATTCGGCTTATCAGTTTTTTTTTTCATTTCTGATTTTCTGAAGGGCACTAGTTTTGTGACTTCTAGTCAGATTGTTGTCATTTTTACTATCTTTCACTAATAAATACACAAATTGTGAAAGTCTTAAAATTAAAGGTACCGTAGGCGTAGGCTATTTTAGCATAAAATATGGAAATTGCCAAGCCTATTTCAAGATTAATTTATTTTCAAGAGAAAAGTGCATTTATTAGCCTACCTATAAAACATTGCATCACAAGCATTGCAATTTAAATTAGTTTAGCAAATTGGCTAAATTGCTAAAATGTGATGCGATAGTGCCTAAATCAAAAGTTGTACAGTAGGCTATATATAAACTTTATTACTATAGTATAGGCTTATGTAATAAAAGATTGGTAATAGGCTACTGCAAGTTAAAAATTGGCCACCATAAACTTGTCTGCTCTCCTAGTCAGTAGTCACCAAGATAAAATATTTTTAGTGAATTGGGGCTACTCTGAAGAAAATGCTATTTAAAATTTTTAAATCTTAAGAAAGCAAAAATCCCACTAATTTTGCTCTTTTTTTTTTTTTTTTTTGTTTAAAATTTTTTACAAATAGGCCTACTTTAACATGATAAAATGCAATGGTTATTTTATTAAGTTATTGTCCTTGGTGTAAACTAATTTTATTTCATTGGCATTTTAGAATATATTTGGTTCATATTTTCATTACAAATCAACCAAATACATGTCTATTTTAGGTTGATTCATAATATAAAACCACCTCAAACTTTTAAAAACTCCTTTAAAAATAATGGAGGGGAAATAATAAATCCCCACTTTTGAAAAGAATATTTTTATTGCCTGCGATACTTTATCTACAAATACTGTATGTTTCCATATAGTATTTGATCAAGTACCGTAATATTCAAATTACTTCTCAAATTAGTATTTTAATTTAGAATGTGATGGCATTAACTAAGGGTAAGCTGAGAAGAAATATTTTGCAGTGGGTCAATTTAGGGTTTTTATAGTTACAATCTTCTAATCCCTTCATTGTAATAAAAATATCTGCTCCAGAATTATGCAGTATTTGTAACATACTCAAGATTCAAAGATTTTGGGTTTAATTTCGTTTCAATGCACTGCCAAAATAATTGTTCATTTTAAGAATAAACAAGTTTATTAAAATTAGTTTTCTTTTAATCCACTCATAAATTAGTACAGGGAAAAAAATCATAAATTTGTGTAACTTAGATAATCTGATGCTTTCATTGAATGGCACACTGTTCAGAGATGGACAAGAACATTTCAAAGTGAAAACACAGCCATCTCTATGTTTTGAAAAATTCTAAACAAAAGAAAAGTAGTTTCATTCTAATATTTTGCGTTGCATGTAGTGGAACATTAGGATAGTGTCATACGAATAAAGGTGAAGGTGATCGAATCAATTAGACTTGTCTTTCATGTACATAATATAAATTAAATCAAATGACCATGGAAATATTTTTTTGGAACATAGAGATGAAAATTAATTCTAGTTTTATATTTAAAAGTAGATTGATGTAAGCTATAGGCCTACCTAAAAAGTGTCATTCAAAAATTATCAAATTTCTTTTTCCAATGCAATTAAAATTATTATTTAGGCTCTGGGGCTTTTGTATGGGAAGGCAACATGAGCATCTGCTTAGGGCAGCAGAGAAGCAAGTCGGTTGGGGAAAAATATTTTATTACACCACATGAAAAAAAATATTTATTACACCATGTATGGACGGTGGACAACATGCATACGTGCAACAAAACTGAAAAAAGCTCAGACACTAATGTTAAACAGTATTATCCTTATTGTAAGATGATTCTAATTGTGAATAATGGCAACTAATTTAAGTAAAGCTTAAAAAAAAAAGCACAAGTTATTGGAACTTAAATTATTGTCATAACTTGATGAAACACACATTTCGACTTTCAATGAGCAAAATCTCTTACAATGTCTTTGAAGTCCTAACCTTGTTTGAAGTCCACCTTTTTCAGAATGTCATATTGACAATTGTTAGTGAATTGATTTAACATCAAAGTGTTTAAATTTATTACGTTTATTAAATTATTTTTATAACCTGTGACATCTCGATCTCACTAGTCATGCATGCATTAGAGCAAGGTTACATAAATGAATACCGTACGTCATAAAGCAATTTTTTTTTGGGGGGGGGAGATCGGGATGAGAGGGAATTTCCAGTGATGGCCCAGGGCAGCATTTTATTAAAAAAAAAACAGTTTAGGTTATAGTTTTGTATTTTTTTCAAAATTAAAAAATGTGGAGTTAAGAGATTAAAATAAAATGTACAGTATGTTGTCAAGGTGTGGTAGGCCTTGTCTAGGAGTCTAGATTTCCATGACATAGGGGAACCAGATCGATCCCCAGTGGTGGCAATTTTGAAACGGGAAAGGTTGGGGAGTTGCCCGTTTCTAAAAAAAAAAAAACAGGATTTAGATATACAATATGGTAGCTGCATAAATCTGAAGACTTGTTACAGAAATTCTCCCTAGTAGTCTACTTTATAATTTATAAGATCTGAACATTGGATTTCTAATAACCTTGAAGAATAATGAAAAGTTTGCGTGATTGTAAACCCAATATTTGTAAAAATATTGTAAATAAAATGTTTGTTTCCACCTCAGGGCAAAACATTTTTTAAAATATAAATAATGTATATATCGAGAACTTAGACAATTACTCAGCATCCCACTGGAAATCTACCTTCTTTAAGCAGACAAACAGAAAGATGCAGTGTTGAATTTACATTCTTTTATGTTTCTATCTACTCATTCTACTGTATACATACAACATAGTAAAGAAATATGTTGTAGCCTAAATAAGACTGCTTGAAATTATAATTTTTTAAAAAAAAAAAAAAAACATAGTAGCATTCACATTATACAAAAAATTAAAATAATGGGTAATATTAAAATAAATATCGCGAATAACATTAAAAATCACCCGGTAGTACAAATTTCATAAATCACATGTGCTTGAAAAAAAATGGAGGCATTTTGCTTATTTCGTTCAATGTATGATTTGTTGTGTTTGAATTTCAATAAAGTTTATTGGGGGCAATTCCCCCTTTAAATTAAAGGATTAGACCTGTCAGCAAATTTGACCACTGATAGTTATATTAACTTGTATTTTGTGTGTTTGTAAAATAAAGTAATATATACTGTACACAACAGATGAAACATAAAAACACTTTTCAAAATTTTCTTTTCTTTATGCTTCCACCGCCCCCTTATTTTTATTTAATGCCTCCCATAGTTTAAATCAATGAATTCAGATTGTATGAGGAAGAATGAATTGATATAATGTAAATAAAATAGCATTTTACTCTCCAGGGGGAAACATAATAGCCTACAGGTATTGTATATTTTCATATTTAGTCTTTAAATTATTTAAGTGCTATATAGAACTGAATTTAAGATAGTATAGCTGCACAGGATCCAAAAAATTCTTACAAAAAAACTTATTAAAATATAATAATCATCAAATTGTCGATCAACGCCTAAAAAAAAAAAAAGGTATCGTACCAGTACATAAATAGTAAAAAGTCTCTTAAAATTTTGTTGCATTGGTTGGCTTTAATAAATTTAAATTCAATCCTGTATTTATATACAAAGTTTCAGATGAACATCTTACACAATTTAAATAATTTTGCTATATGATAAAACAAAATGTTCAACAAAAATAACGAAGGAATCAGATTATTAATATGACCTTGCTTTTTTTTTTTTTTTTTCAAATCTGTGTATTTCATTTTTTTTAAAATTTGTTAAACCTATCTATTAGCTTAATGCAACAATGCAAATTAATTGCATTTATATACCAGAGGTTGAAGTTATTAAAATTAAAAAAAAAAAAAACCCTGATTTACTTGTAATATTTTATTTTTTTTAAAAAAAAAAAGGTTTCCCCCCAACAGGGAAACCATAGTTTTACTGATTCTTAATAAGTGCCGTGTTCCCACCTCCAGCTTTAACCGTATTAAGACCCAGGCTACAGCAGCAAATTTCCGTGCATTTTGGATATTAATGATCACCTTTCACCCGGGCCCAGAAAAAAAAAAAAAAACACGTTTCAGCTGGGCCCGTAAAAAACCGGAGGTACTAGCACCGAGTATCGAACCTATCCCTGGGACTACATGTCAAGAGCTGCAGCAGTTCTGTGTGCCCCTGACGACCACCGCAGCTTGACCGATTTACAATATTTTATTTACATTCTTCATTAGACGACAAACTAGAGTTTTACATTTATCACTTCATTCTTGAAATTACAGTGTTTGGTTGAGATCCTATTGCGGGCCAAAGTACTCGGAAAAATTTCCTGGTTGGAATACACCATTGGGAAAAAAAACTTTACAAATTTGGCTCCTCCCAGGTATTGATCCTGTCCCAGAGTATATGCCTTTGCTCTTCCATGGGTGTAACCAAATCACACGGACACAGTGCCTTGACAAAGTTATTAAAATTATTTTAGTAATCCTTTTGATTGTACAATTTAATGTAGGATGGAAATGTCCATAATTAGACTGGAAAGTCATTTCCGTTTATTTACATACATTCTCGATTACAAAAAAATATTTTGATGAGTTACTGTACAAGTGACGTATCAATGAATTACTGGCTTCAATTATAAGCACAAGGCTTTAGGCTGCAGTTCTATTCAACATTTTTTTTCCAACTTATAAAAAATTGGCAGCTGAACCGACCCTTTGATTCTTCAATTTAAAATCAAATCCTGACTGACTGGATAGTTAGTATTGTCTTTACCATTAATCAATCTTTCTTATATGCTTTTTCAAAAAGAAAAAAATCTATCGAATAACAATGACACAGATTCAATTCAATTGAATTCAAATCTTTTTTGCCTATCTTCAGATAGACCACTCAGTCTAAGTTTATCTGGCTGGAACAATCAGCTTTTTAACTATAGTGTAGCTTTGTCTTAAAAAAAAATGTACCGTATTAAACTTTTTGTTTTAATAAATATGGAACTTAGAGATCTCGTCCCAAATACTAACAAATGTGTATGTTTAGTTTTGGAAAATGCCCTAGGTAAATTTCTATTGTAAATTAATATGTATAATTGAGTTACTGTTTGTAGGATACTTATCCTTTTTTTTTTTTTTTTTCCATATTTATATAACAGTTGCTATTTTTTTTCTTTGATACTTCATCTTTGTTCTCTTTGCCTTAAATTTCTGGTTAGAATCAATCTGGTTATACATTTTCGATTCTTAAGGGGTTTTTTTTTCCACCATAACACCAGTTACTGTTCTGAATTTATTTAAAATTATTGTATAAAATTTTACTTTCAATAGTTGCGACTCCCTATTTTCACCAAAATAACTTTAGCCGGAAAGTAGGCTATTGGCATTTAAAATAATTTGTAGTACCAGTATAGTATATTTAAATTTTAAAGCATCCAATCAAATGGGGTTGGGGAGGAAGAACCAATTCCATATTAGAAATTAAAACTTAATTGAACAGTATTACCTATGATTACATTTAATCAATATTCAAGTGCCATAGAATGGTGTGGAAGGGCACCCCACCAAATAAGAGCACCACCTCTATTTCTCGGACAAAGTTAGGTAAGGTGCACCGTCAAACTTTAGCTCCATCCTTACACAAACTTTTTGATCGCTCTGCAAGAAATTCAAGATGTGCCATGCAAAAGCACCCTCCTATTTTTATCTCATCCAAGGTTTAGGAGAATGTATACATAACCCAAATAAGAGTGCCGTTTTGAAAAACAAATATTTGATTCTAGCCAAACAAGTGCGCCTGGTCAGTTTTGCAGTACAAAATGGCAAATCTATGGTTCACTATCATGGCGTCGCACACTTTCCTCTCAAACGAATTCGAGTACATATACAAAATTTGTTTTTTACAAATAGACAAACACCTATGCCAGTAAATTCAATTCCTCCTTTTCAGATTAACCAAATAGGCTATCATATACAGTGACTTAATTGGAAAGATTATCAATATTACTAATCGCTAGAATAAGGATAAAAACTTGGTAGCACTTTTTCATGCCATAGTTTATTTTTTGATATTAATCTTGATTAACCAATAACTATATATCAGATACTTGTACTATTAAAAACCAGATGAATCCATTGTCAAACATTAAATGTTCTGCTATTCTACTCACCTTCTGCATTTTTAAACAACTGTTAAATCCTACAAATTTTGCTCTATAATGTATAATCCGAAATGACAATGGATCTGGATAAAAATTGTGACTTTTACACCCCAAAAATTTAAGATTATATTAAAGTTGAATTGCATTCTAAATTGAGAGATATTGCACATTATTGTTGTGAGATATTTAATCACAAAATTTAAAAAAAAAGGATGAATGCCACTTCTTACAAATTATTTTGAGTCAACCTTGTTTTTTACATGAATTAAGAGAATTGAAATGTAAAATTTTTATATAAGGGATAAAATGTTGGGGAGAGAGAAGAACTAGCATTCTAACATTTTAAATTCTTTCTTCAATATGAAAGAAAATTGAACCAGAAATTTTAAAATCTAATTTCTGTGCATTTAATAAAAATGAGTTAAGTGATTTTAAAACTGTATTCATGTTTTGCTTGCTTTAAACAAAAAGATTTGGTTCATTTCCAACCCCTTTTTCTTCTCTTAGCAATTTCAAATCATGTTGAATTTTAAATTCTATCCTCCTTTTAAAAATTCTTTTCTTTGAAAAAGTGTGGCTGAGGGAAATCACTTGAGAATAAAAAATTTCATGACTGTTCATAGTCTACAGTACAAAGAAGTACCATATTGTATGTTTATAAAATATCTAGGTTAACCCTTTGCATTTCATGTTTTTCTGAAAATGTGGATTCAACAACTTCAAATTGAAAACAAAAAAAAGTTAATATTTCTTGTTTTTAGACATAAATGATGGGAAGAGCTTAAAGGAATGTTTGTCAAATTGGAGTGGCAAGTGATAGACAAAAAGTTGGTATGCCAACTAAGGAGCACAACTGAAAAATTATAAATAATGCTATTAGAACCTGTTTAATGAATTTTTTCCAAAAACTTGCTTTCCATTTTTTATCATAATAAATCATATCCTTTAACCCTGCGGTAGTCGCGGTCGTAAAGTTACACTGGTAGTCGCGGTGTATCTGTGAGATAACGTGTTTATTTCAAGATAAAATAGACTTTTTATATATCTTTTTCTTTCTTTTTTTATCAGGAATTTTTTTTTTTATGAATATTTTACGGAAAAGCGGCGTTTTTTACTACAGCATGGGCAAATAATACATTATTTTTAATATTTCATAATCTATAAAAGATACAGAAAAACTCCAATAGTGCTTTTTGTTCCTTTTTTAGCGCGCATATTTCTATGTAAAAAAAATAAATCCAATGAATAGTTTTTTTTTTACGAATATTTTAAATAAAGTCGGCTATGGAAAACAAAATAAGGGCAAAATGCTTTTTACATTTTCCTTTGCCGTTTCTCTGTCGTTAGAGATAAAAAATTTTGGTTTGGATGGTTGAAATCGGCATTAAATTCTGATTTATAAGATGTATAAGTTTATTCCTAAATGTTTTATAGTATTGAAATAAAGCTTCCCGAAAATACGAAAAAAAAAATTACACCAGTAGTCGCGGTATCTGAGAGATACAAAATCAATACAATTGATACACGTATTGGTATTAAAAATACCGGCTTATTTCATGATTGTAGAAGTCCTTAAAATATTCACATAGCTGGATGGATAATATTCTAGCTCTGCACATTAGCTAGAAATTAATTTTTAAAGGTGCAATGTGTATCTCACATACCGCGACTACTGCAGGGTTAATTTAAAATAACCTTATAATAGTGAATTTTTGAATGAAAATGTTAACTAGTTACATATTTAATATACTAAAACTGAGACAATTATAAGAACAGTAATTATAATGGGTTCTGCAATTTTGATTTGCAGGCTCAATGTAATGGCCCCAACCTAATAATTAAAAACATTCGGATTAATCAAAGTTTCTAAATATTTTTTATGCTGTTAGTTAATATATGTTTACTTATTAAATTATTATATTTTAATAGACTAGTGATTAATTACAATAAAATACAGATATTATAGTTATCTTTTTATATTTGTCATCATAGGCTACTTTATGGTCAATGATGATTTTATATTTTTTAATGTAATGTTAGACGCAGAGCTACAATAACAAGGCATTGCATATTTTTGCATCAATTATCAAATAGTGGCTAGAATTAATTTTTATATTAGAAATATAAAAATAAACAAAATTTAAGGTGCTACTAGCTACTGTGTTGCTTTTTGATTGCAACCCTCTACTTGTATTAATGCTGCTAGTATAGATTGAAGAGTTAAAATAATCAGAAATATGATCATAATCTTGATATTATTAGCATGCTAAAGATGGCAAGGAATGTCTATATCTACCAGAAAAGAAAAAGATTTTAAATTAATAGGGATAGTTGAGAGAAGTGCAACCCTGACGAACAACACCTAAGTCTTCACAAATTAAGAGTCATCGCTTATAAATAGTGACAATAAAATCAAGAAAATATTAAATAATTTATTAGTACAAATTGTTCCTGAAATAATACCACAGGAAATATACAGTATACTGTCGATTGTCAAAAATAAGATCAAGTTCTTTCAATGATAATGAAAATAAACATAATATACATTTCTAAGTCATGCTTTTAGATTTCAGAATACATATGGATACTTACAGTGTCGGCCAGGCTGCCCTTTGAGCTCGCGGCTGAGGTCAAGGGCCCTTGACCACAGAGCCATAGCCAGCCTTTTTTAAATTTGATAAGCTTTTTTTTTCTTTTTTAGTTGTAGGCTCATTTTGTTTCCATTTACCATCCCTATATAGTTCCCTGGTTTACCTTTACCGGGTCCCCCATCCTATCATTCTGGTCATAACTATATAGTTGCTTATGTATTTTGTTCAAACATGGGGGGGATGAGGCAATGGGACTACAGACCCATCTACCCCTTCAATGTGAGGGCCATGCTTTCATGATAACTTTTATTTTCCGTTAATTACCTAAATAAAATTTAAAAAAAAAATCAAAATTGTTTTTTTTTTTTTTTTCAAAATTTTTTTTTTCAATGGGCCCGTGGCGATCATCAACACTGGATACTTATTTCCACACTGTATTTATATTTTGGATACAACTATACAGTGCTTGACAAATCTTAAAAAAATCTACAGCCCAGCTGAGCATATTAAAATATTTAGATACCCATGTTTTTAAACAAATGCCCAGAATACAGAAAAATACTAGTTTTTAAATGGCGTTTGTTTTTTATTAATTTATCTAATATAGGCTACAGTAGGTCTAAAAATAATACAAAATGCCAAAGATGTTAATTTAAGAAATATTTATCATTGAAATTTTTTTTTTTTAAATTAGTGCAATGTAAAACATATTGTGTCACATTTATAAAATTATAATGCTCCCTCCATAGCATGGCCTAAGACATGCCTTAATTGTTTTGTGCCATTAGTTTGTCATGCAGTGCTTAATGGAGGAGGCTTAGGGATCAAATTAACAATTCAGGACCATCTATCTAATTCCCAAGACAACATTTAAACTTTAAAGTGTCAGTGTTAAGACAATGTCTAGAACAAGTTTTAATCCTATTCATCAAAGAAAATTCTCACTCACAAGCTGCTGTACTTGGAGAGAGACAAGACATGAGTTCAACAAACGGCAAAATGTTTTTAATATTTTCAGGCTTTGATTTTGAATTAAGCAATTACCGTATAGACTTATAATACTTTTTTTTTTTAATTTTATGAAGTTATTTTAAATTACCTCATTCTTCAATAATATTCCTTTCTTCATCTTCTTGAAATGTATGATCAAAGTGTTTGACAAGTATATTTAAAAATACTGGCAAGCTAATTTTGTTGAGTGTCCAGGAAAAAAAAATCAGTAATAATCATTCATTGAAACAATGTCCAATACCTTTAATAAGATTTACTAAGGATGACTAATCTGTTTTTCCAATAGTTTCACTCCTCTATAGGCTAGATATTATTTTTGCAATTGAATTTGAAGTATTAAGGGATATTTTAAAAATTAAACAGAAAATTTTCAATTTAGCTCAGAATCTTCTGTATGTTTGTAGGAATGTCTGAAACATTAGTTGGAGTTACTACTTTTTTTTTTCTTGATTACAGTATCACTTTTGTCTTCTTATAATAAATTTTCTAAGAATTCTGGATATTAAATGGTGCCTATAACATAGCAAGAAACATGCATCAATAACTGTAGTAGTAATATGCTAACAAATTTTGGAATTTTATTAAAATCAATCGCCACAATAATTAGGCTATTTGGCTATTAAATTTATTTTATACAAGATAGGTAGGGAAATTGTTGGCATGATTCAAATCGTGAATCATTTTAAATGAAAAACGAACTTCAGGTAGGCTATGTTTTCAATACGGCATCTTGTGCAAATCTTCGCATGCACAGACTAGAATTTTATATGCCCGGGCATAGGATTTGTCAAGCATTGAACAAAGTTACCAGACATCCCAATTTAAAAGATGGAACAAGTCTCCTGATTTTTTCACGACTAAAAACAATTTGGATTTGACCATTTTTTTGCGGGTGCTAGGCATAGTCAAATTAAGTTTACTTTTTTTTTAATATTTTAGGCATCTTACAAATAAATCAATAGTAGGCCTATACATATAACCAATTAGCACTATTAGTAATATCAAACAGATTAACTCTGAAAGCTAATTATTTTATAATTCCTCACATGGATCTTAGACTAAAATCACAAAGTTCCATAATACATAAAGAATAATAAACAAAAAAAAAATCAACCCCATAAAATATAATTCAAGCTTCAAATTATTTTAAAGAAATTTATAAATTAAAAATCAATGATATTGAATAATTATAACACATATTTGACTTTTTTTTTCCTCTGGGAAGGTATTACAATTTTAAATTGATCTTGTAACAAATATATATTTTTTAATTATTGCTTAATGAGAAATGTGATTATCAAATTCTGATTGATCCTGGAAAATTTTAAATTCTCATTTAAAATGGAATTGTAGAAAGAGAAAATTACAGCTTATTGCTATGCCAAAAGTATTTTTATTCTGTACAGCTAAAAAATATATATAAATAAATAAATAACTGGCAGTTGTATTTAATTAATTATTTCACAAAATGAAAACAAAAAAACATTTGTCTAAAAAAAAAACTTGTTTTTCTTTTCTACTTGGGTGTTGGTTTTTCACACTGTTTTATGGATAAAAGAGAGCCAAATAAAAAATGTTGGATAACTGGAAATTTTGCAAGAACCTGAAACAAACAATGAATAATAAGAATTATTTTAATACCACACACACACAAAAAAAANCTATGACATAGTAATGTAAATAGAAATGTTGGTTGAAATTTTAATAGTCCTAATAGGCTATTTGATAGTTTATTCATTTTTTTTACATGATATTGTTCTAAACAATAATATTGTGCAGTCATAATTTTAAATATGCTAAGAAGTATATTTGAAATAATTTAATTTCCAAATTAAAATGTTGGTTATGATATGTGTTTAAAGATTAAATAGGGTTTTTGTTTTGTTTGCCATAATTACTAATGTTGTATACTAAAATTATAAAGATTTATTGTTATACAATACGGTTAATATTCTCATTTTTACCTGGAATTTGAACATTCTTTCTGCCTCTAC
>PXIH01S0006294.1:18047-32706 GCA_003024985.2 Euperipatoides rowelli | reverse complement strand
CTTTTATCTTTTATCATTTATTATTCAATTTTTATTTACTTTTTTTTCTTTGTTTTGTTGTAGAAGACTACCAAACAATTTCCTCATTTGGATGGTCAATGCTTCAGAAAGGTATGAAATCCCATCACCATTCCCAGAACCATCAGTACTCCACATTGAAGACTTTGGAACACCAGGCCCATCAAAACGAGAAAAATGGACTCACACTAGTGATGTCTGGGATGATTTTATCAAAGTTGACAAGCAGCGAACCAGATGTAAACACTGCAACAAGTTGTATTCTCATTCTGGAAATACCAGCAATCTAAGAAAACATGTGCAACACTATCATCAAAACAAAATGTTGAATGAAGATCGACATGAAGACCCAGAAGTTAAAAACTTTATAAAAGACTGCCAAAAAGATAAGTCCATCTTCAATGACTCCCTATGATACACAAAGTTTGACCTATGAGCATTTTTTTATATCATTTGCATGGCTTTTTTATAGAGAACTGCTTACCATTTGAAATTATAGAAAGTCAAAGTTTACACAAACTAATACTTATTTGGGCAAAAAGATTCAATTGCCAGGCCGAAAAAAAAATTACTACCAGCAATGATGAACTCTCTGAAGATTTAAAAATTTCTTGTGTCAAGGAAGTGGAGAAATGGGCCTATTTTTCATTGACAGATGATGTGTGGACTGATTAATACGACATCGTATTTGAGAATCACATTGCATTTTATACATCAGTATTCAATGGACTCCATAAATATAGCAACACAACCATTGACAGAATCACACACAGCAAAGACATTAGGAATAACAGTACTTTCTGTATTCGATGAATGGAAAGTTCCTGTTCAGAAGATTGTTTCCTGTATAACAGATGGGGCTGCCAACATGGTAAACACTTCACAAAGTATTTTCTCAGCAAGCACTCAAATGATTTGTCCATAACCTAAACCTTGTAAGCTAAGAACTCAATAGACAAATGCACTCCACTGTCTAATAATCTGGAGAAGATAAAGATGATTGTGCAGGCATTGTCATGATGATCATTCATTTTTAGTCTGTTAATTTTTGATAAAAAAATTGTAAAAAAAAAGTTCATTTTAAAGTGTTATATCAGGATAAATTAAATAATAAATATATTAAAGTTTTAGTGGAATGCTCAGGTTGCTGAATTGCATTTTGACAGGAAATATACAGAGATTGAAGAGATAATGGCTTTAGTTAATATTATACCCATTGATGTAGTTTCCCAGAGATTGAAGACATAATGGCTTTAGTTAATGTTATACCCGTTAATGTAGGTTACCAGTTCTGTTATTAAACTAGTGTTATGGGTTAATCCGCTTTTCGGTTTCTTCTGGCTGTGATACACAACAAAAAGTGTATGGTGTGTTTTTGGTTAAAAAAAAAAGCATTTGATTGTGTTAATCATGAATTTTTGCTTAAGTTATATGGGTATGGAATAAGAGGTATTCCTCATAATTGTATAAGATCTTTCCTGGAAAATAGGTTACATTGTGTTGAGATAGACTATAGAATTAATGAAGAAGTAAACAAAGTACAGTCAAATTTAAACAAAGTAACACATGGAGTTCCACAGGGATCGATCCTGGGATCATTGTTGTTTTCACTATGATGATCAAATTTTAAAATTATAGGGGATTAGATTCAAATTTGGACAGAGGTCCTAATGTTATTGAAATTAAATATAATATGTTTTAGATAAAATATTCCAATTTGATGAATTAAACAATTATTTTTAGGTAAAACTAAATGTAAATTAATTATAAAAAAAGCACTAATAAACCACTTTAAGGAACAATCTACAATCATTTTCTAAAATTAATTTTTTATAAATAAAAATAAGATCACCCCTAAGTTTTCATAGGGTTGGAAACATTATTCCATTTTCCAACAAAACTGTCCTACGTACTTCATAAGAAAAATGTTTTATATTTCAGACACTCTTTTTGAAGACCCTTCTCAAAAAGTTATCCAACTTTTTCTGATCTCCTATACCAAAATGATATACTGACACACAGTAATCAATCATGGGTTGTAGGTAACTAGTTAACAAATTCATTACATGAAAAATACTTACGAATATGTAATACCTCATATACAGCTGACTTAGGCGCTACTTTAGCGTGCGATCTACCGCTAATCTGCAGTCTACCATAATATTTACGTACTCTACTGCAGAGGGCACTGCAGATACGACTACTTGCTTTTGGATTTCAAGAGTATAATTTTTTTAATAATTTTATTGTAAATCATCATTGAAACTGGAATTTTGGAGTTATGCTGCTTCTCTTTATAATATATACAAGATAAACAACAATATTCAAGTGAAAAAGTGCTGGATTCAGTAGTATTTTGAAGATTTATGGTGGATTTCATTGGAACATTTGAAAGCCTTTCTTTTGTCTACTTTTGAAGATTTCATTCTTTGTGTTTTCATTACAAATATGAAGCACGGTTTTTTATGGGAAGTTATTTTTATACGATTAATTTTTAATGATTTATCTTTGTCGAATCATATACTTTCAATCAATGATATCTTGAAACATCAATATCCTTTGGTTCTAGATATCGTGAATAATGTTTCTAATCGGTGGTTTCACTTGCGTCTGTCGAAGGTAACATTTGTTTTATTATATTATGGACAAAGGAAAAATGAGATTTAAAAAAAGCATTATTTTTCAATATGACTGTCATAGTCTTTGTTTGTTAATCTTACTGTGATCAGGAGATATTGAACTCAATCCTGGTCCTGTTAATTGTAGTACTTGCAAGCTGATAATACATGATAAAGCTGAGGATTCCATTATGTGTGGTTTATGTTCAAAATGGATTCATGAAAAATGTGTGGGTTTAACTGCTCCTGAGTTTAAGTTTTTATCTAAGCCAAAAATAAGATGGATCTGCAAAAATTGTGGGAATAGAACACCTATAATGGATTGCTTTAAAAAAATGGATGAACATTTTGAGAAATTAGAATTAAATAATGCTAGAATTTNTTCGTTACTGAGAAACAATGAAAAAAACTCTCGCTAGCAGGCTTAGAACAGTTGAGATGAGTTTTATAGATATTACTTGAAGAGTTGATTCCATTATGGCAAATGATATTTCCTGTGACCTGAAGAATAATTATGGGTTGGTTAAGGACAGATTGAACAATCTAGAGTTAAAATTGTTAGACCGTTGTCATGTTAGAAATGGAGTTTTAGAAGAAGATATAAATCGAGAGACAATATCCATCAATTTAAGTGAAAATGTCAATTCTCTTATAAATGAAAGAGAAGATCAGATTAGGAGAGAGAAAAATATTTATAATCTGGATGAAATGTATAATTTTTGGGGAAATACATTGGCTAAGAAAGTTGTTTCTGACCCTGAAACTTTTTTTTTTGAGATCATATTGATTGGGTTTTGTATATGGGGGTGCTGTTCCAGCTGGGAGTTTGGGAGGGGGGGGGTGCTGAAAACCCCACAACAGGGTCCAGGGGCAGAGTCCCTTGAAGCTTTTTTGTTTTTAAACCTTTTACATCCTTAAAATGAGTTCTCCTGANACTTAAAAAATGTTGAAATTTAAAATCATTAAAATAATATATAAAAAGTTATTCTGATTAGAAAAATTATTTTAATATTTTAATTATAATAATGAAATTATGCAATTTATTTTATAGATTTAATTTTCATTTATTTTATTTCAGCTCTCTGAAATAAAAGTCCAGGATATTTAAAGATTGTTCTCCAAAATGTAAATGTATAATTTATTAATCAATAAATGTTATGAGGCGCTGTATATACAAAAATATTTGCTTTATTAAAAATATAAATTGCAAGTAAAATCCAATCTTGTTTCTCGTAAATTCGTAATCCAAAAATTAAGTTCTAAGCTGTCAATTACTATTTATAACTAGAGATGGCTTTCAATAAACCATTTACTACTTTAAAAATCCAATTAACCATATAATAATAAAATTAAACAAAAAAAAAACTTAAATAAAACTTATAAACTTACTAAGCATATTTCAAAATTGACTTTCTGACGTATTAATTCATGTTTTTTAACCCAGGCCAAATGTGATTTCAATGTGTGTCAATTATTTTATTTGTAAGCTATTTCGGCCTCACTTGGTTAAGTCAAAATGACTCTTTTAAGTGTTTATTAAATAAATAATAAGAATATTTCTATCTCGTTGGTTTAGACTGTGTTACGGTGTACTAGAATAATTGGATGTAGTAATCTCGCGTAAATAACACGGTCAAGGGTCAAGCAACGTTACCTAGACTATAGTCCACGTGACCGTGCTATGCTACTTTCTTGAGCAGCTACTTGATCCCAAAGATCCAACGCTTGCATTAGTAAAAAATACAAATGAATATCGAGTCTAGCCGGATATAAATGAATACGGTAATTCTGCAACAAAACATAGTTGGCAGCTACTTTGTTTCGTAATCTATAACGTTCATGGTGTAAGATACCGTGAGATAACGTTAATGAAATAATTTCAATATTGAAACAAAAGCTGTAATCTTTAACACGTTATATTGCATTTATATAATGATATAATATAAATATTTTAAAAATGTTGGAAATATTGTTATTTATAAATACAAACAAAAATATTATTTTTTTTTTTCATTTTTCCTGGGGGTGCTGCAGCTATGCAGCTACTATGTACCTGCCACCGCTGGACCATTCTTGATCTCTTTTGTGGATGTGTTTGCAAAAAAAATATTTTTTGAAGGTTTTATTGTCCTTCAGAGATTCTAAGGATAATTTTTTAGGGTCTGTTAAATTTTTCCATGATAGGTCATATAGTCAGAGAAAATTATTTTTGGAAAATAAAAATAAAAAAATATTAACGAGAATGATAAAGATGAAATTCTACCGCTTTCCTCACGTCAAGTGATTCTGTTTTTTTCCTCACAATTAAAGTGTGATATTAATTATACAGCCTCAAATATTATGCAATCAGATGTGAATGTGTCCTTAAAAGACAAATAGCAATCAAGTTCCTTATTTATGAAACGTTTTTATACTAATGTGAATTCTATTTGTAACAAAATATGTGAACTTAAATATATGATTGAGTTAGCTCAACCGGACTTATTGTGCATAGTTGAAGAGTTGTCGCTGTTTAATTATGCACTGGTAAGAAAGGACAGACAGGATAAAAAGGGCAGAGGACTTCTAATCTACATATGTTAAGCATAATTTATCTTTGGAGATTCTGAGTGACATAGACTTTTCTATGGATTGCTTGTGGTTCTCACTCTCCTCAGCTAAATTGAAATCACCGTTTTGTCTTATTTATAGATCTCCAGGAATTTTGACCGATGATGATGTCATTCTGTTTGATGCTTTCAAGGATAATTTTGTTTCCATTTTGAGCGGAAATTCGGATGGTTTGGTCATCATTGGTGCTTTAATCTTCCGGAGATAGATTGGGTAATGAATGTTTCTTTATATAGTGCTTTCTCATTTTGGATCCAAATTTTGTGGATTTATTGATGTTAATTTTCCGGTGCAGCATATCTTGTCTAACACCAGATTCAGAGGTATGTTGAGCTCGTTATTAGATCTAATTTTTACCAATATAGATGTTGAAAAGGATACGATTGTATATGTGGAGTCTGGTTTAGTGCTTGAGCTAATAAAGGGCATGAGTAATTATCGAGCAATTGTGTACGATGGTCTGTCTAACTATATAGTCAAGAAATTCAGTTTTTGTTTTGCAGTATTCATTGCTAAACTGATAAATTCTACCCATTTTTAAATCTGGAAAAAAAAAAGTTAGCAAACTCTTGTAGACCAATCACTATCAACTCTCCTATCTCTAAAATTGTGGAAAAAGTTATAATGCATATAATGGATATCCACGTGGTTGGAAACTCTCTGTTGTCGCCTAAATAATATGGTTTCAGACGCAACCTTTCTACCACTGATAATTTGATAAGCTCTACAAATGTATTACTTAGAGAATGTGAATCCAATAAGTCTTCGGATATTTTTTATTTTGACTTGGCTTCGGCCTTTGATACTGTTTCTCATGACGTTCTCTTAGCTAAGTTATTGGGNTGGGTTTCGAAGAAGCTATAATTTTATGGTTGAGGGATTATTTTGAAAGCAGACACATGAGAATTAACATAAATGGAGTCATCTCTAGGAGTAATGTATTAAACAGAGGGCTTCCCCAAGGTGCACTGCTCTCAAGCTTCTTCTTCAATTTATTTCTGGAAGATTTGCCATCTTGTGTATCTTCTGATATATTTATATATGCAGACGATATTACGTTGATTAGAAATGTTTCTGGTATTAATGGCAATATTTATTGCAATTGGATATAGATGGCATCTCTGCTTGAATCCTCTCTAATAAATTAAATCTCAATCCTCAGAAGACAAAATTTATGAATATACTGGCTAAACATGATGCTTTTTCTTATACTCTCTGTAACATTCCGATACAACAATGCTGTGTTCATAAAGATCTTGGCCTAATTATGGATGATAGAATTAAATTTGATTAACATATAGATTCTATTATTGCTAAGATTAATGATATGGTTTATGGTGGGTTGTATTTCATATTTTGAAGAATCAATTTATGTGATGACTCTATTTATGACTAGATTTTCACTGATTCGTATCAGATTTAACAAACTCATGGCTCACTTTTGTTCTATGATTCAATTACACTATGTTACAATACATTTTCTTAATGCGGATATCCCTTGATTCCTATATGAATGGCGATCGACTTAATTATTTTAATGTTCCTATTTCACAAATATATTGATTTGATTGTATGGATTACCAGAATTAGTTGTTTTAATCACAATCAAGCTCAAATTAACAGAAATATTAGCACGTCAATAGTTTTTGATTTTTATAAACTGACTAGAATGAAACAAAGAAGATTGTTGTATCTTAGGACCAAACATAAATACCATTTAACAGAGATTGTGTCAATGGTTAGTTTATTTATCGTTAGTTCAAAATGGAATTCTAAATTTGATAGATCTACAAATATTTCTTTAGTTAGTTACATTGAAACAAATGGCTTTAAATACTTCTTTTTAAAAAGATTCCGGTCTAGACGGAAATCTGAACTTTATGAAAGAAATTTATTTGTACATAAGCTAAATTTTCCTCTGGAAAATTCCTCTGATGTTTTTCATTTTGTTTTATTCATTGCTTCTTTGTTACTATTATCGGGTAATATAGAATTAAATACTGACCAGATATAAACTGTAAAAAATGCAACTTAGTTGTAAAGGACTCTGATAATAATGCTATATCTTGTGATATATGTACAGGATGGTTGCACCGAAAATGTACACTTCTCTGTGATTTCACAGAATCTCAATTCAAAACTATTAAACGACCAGAAATGATTGGATTTTCCAGTTTTGCACACCATACTTATAACACAAGGGCTACTAAAGAAAATAAATAATGATTATATTACACAAGTTGACAAATTAGAGTGTTTTAACACAAAATTAAATTTACAAGATTCTAAACTGGTGGTATGGAAACTAAAGTAATAAAGTTGGATTCTAGACTAAACATTATTGAAGAGAAATTCCAGGCCTGCTCTAATGATGTTAATGGAGAAGATGGAACATCTGTCCTTAGAAATGACATAGCAATGCTAAAAGAATCTCTAAAAGATGTTTCAATCAATGATTCCAGTGAGATCAGAAAGGTAATGGTACCGTTAGATGATAGAAATAAAAGAGAGAAAAATATTATGGTTTTTGGCACCCATGAACAATTGTCACATCAGACGATAAATGACAAGTTTTTTGTTCGACTTGGATGGAAATTTATTTGTGTCTAAAGCCCTGAGGATAGGAAAGGTGTCTACTGATAAAAATAGACCAATTGTTATGTCCTTAAATGAAGAAAGCCAAAAGTGGAAATTTTTTAAACTAGCACATCGACTGAAAGATTCTAAATATAGTTATTTAAGCAAAATATCTTTAACTATTGATAGATCTGTTGATGATCGTAAACAATATAATATTTTGAGAAAATAGCTTTTGGAAAAGAGGAAACAAGGAAATAATTTATTCATTCATCAAGATAAAGTGATTGATTACAGAAAAAAATGAATGATCCAACTCCGGTTTCTGTAGATCTAAATGAATAGCAATAAGTAAAAATGGTGTATACTAACATTCGCTCCATCAGGAATAAGTTTAATGAATTTCAATCTATGTGCAGTTTAAATAATCCTGTTGTTATTTTTGTGACCGAATCCTGGTTAACTGAACAAGATTTGTCTGAAACTTATGATCTTGATGGTTATATTCTAATAAGAGAGGGAGAGAGAGGAACAAGAGGAGGTGGATTAAGCAATATATATTTCTAAGTTGTTAACATTTGAGATTGTTGATCTCCCTGACCCTCATTGTGAATTCCTCAGCTTCATAATTAAAGTTGGATTTAAATTTTATATTTTTTGGTCTAATATATAGCCCTCCTAATATTGATTTAAATAATGGCAGATGTGATAAATAATCTGTTATATTTGTATGATATGTACTGTATAATAAAAATCATTATGAAGATTTGATGATCCTAGTGATTTGAACCTTCCACTAATTGACTGGGGAAATGGGAAATGCAGATATAGCACAAAGAATTTTGGATTTGACTTCTATAATTTTGTTAATCATTCTTTTATGAAACAACATACTGCATTTAATAATCATATAGGTTGTGAAAGCAGTTCTACTCTAGACCTATTACTAAATTGTAGAGATCACTTTATTTCAGATGTTGATTGTTTGTCCCCGATAGGAAATAGTGATCATTTGGTATTGTCATTTGTATATGAATTACAGGCATTTGATGACCTTTTGAACTAAAATATTTAGATTACAACAAAGCTATTTTTGATATGATTGGTAAAGCTAATTTTTGACAATGTATGCTGTTTACCTTCAACCCTTATATGACTACTGCTACAAAGCATGGTATTTAAGAAAGATTTGATGCTTATAGAAAAACCCACCCTCCCACATCCAATATTTGAGAATGAATTATGAGAAACTATATTCCAACTTTTAGTGCCCTAATAGCCTTTTTTTTTAAGTTAATAATTTCAAGTTTAGATTCAGTCTCTTTTTAAATTTTATTAAATGCCAGAACCCTAAATATTATATTCTATAAAATTAACTACTGTAGTTTATTTTTAACCCCTTTCCACATTATTTTTAACCCCTTTCCACATTCTGTGATTTCCAAAAGTAGCCTTCTCCACTTTTTTCTGAAATTGAGTTTAGCTATTGTGCATGACTCTTTAAGCCCTTCTAGATAAAATGTGAAAAAAAAAAAAAAAAAACAACAATCAAAATAATTGATATTTTTCCACTTTAAATATATCATGGTAAAGTAATGGTTTTTTTCCCAAAACTTGCCTTCTCCACAACTTTTCACAAACTAATTATTTCCAAAACTAACCTTCTCCCGCAACAGATTTCCCACGAAAATAAGTCCTCTCCATTAACTTTACTGCCCATTGCACATTTAAATGTACATAAAAATATTTTTGTTTTATAAAATTGATTCTGAGAAAAACTTTACAATGTGCTTTGTAAGTTTCACCATAGCTACACATGAGGGCACTCCAATTTTTTATCCATAATTCATCATTCCAAACGGCTGCTCCAAGTGGGATAAGCACTAGGTAAGCTCACTTACATTGTATGATTCAAAATTGGCTTGAAAAGTTTTTTTCAAAGATTTATTTAAGAATATTAATTGAATAGTGTAAAGATAATGTAAATGCAAAAATTATCTGATAATTTTTGCATCTAATATCATCTCTAAAAGATTATTCTGTAAAATATTTCATCTAAAAGTGGAATGAACATTTAAATGTACATTGGGCATATATAGTAAATTATCATAAAAACTGCCATTTTCGTCATTTCAATGTAGGCTACATTAGGATTTTTCAGGCAAATAACATCATATCAATTTGCTTAGGAATACATAAATGAATAGACTAGTTACTGGTACCTGAGAAAGGGAAATTTGGATTTTTTTTTCTCACTTGCTTTATGGAATTGATATTATGTACACAGTTATTATTATTACAGTATGATTTTTTAGTTTTGTTTTACAGCAAGAAAAGAAATATACTTTCCACTGCTCCTATACCACATGAATCTGAAGACGAAATGATTGATAGTGATGAAGGAAGGATCTGATTATATTGAAAGTGACCAGCCAAGTGATTTGTCGAGCAATGAATCAAATGATGATGATGATTCTGATTCCAATGACAATCAAACCAGTACATCAACAATTCCCCAAGAAAATAAAAACAGAAAAAAGATTACAAGTAGAAAAAAACAGGTTTACCAAAGCCCAATATTCCTATTTTACAAAATGATCTAAAGCTCAAGGACTGTTATCTTACAAATAATATGAATCATCTCACATACTTTCAGTTGATGTTACTGAAGAATACTTGGAGGACATGCTTTTCCAGACAAATCTATACCGTGAGCAAAAAAGAACATGATAGTCCAAAAAAGATGCCACCTATCAAATTATTTTGAACTGAAGAACTTTTAGGCAACCTTCTGTATATGGGCTGGTAAGAATTGGCAATAAAAGGAAATTTTGGTCTCTCAAAACACGTCAAACCTTTGTTGCCGATAACCTATCAAGGAATAGATTTGAAGACATACCACGAGTACTACACTTCAATGACAACTGTATTGAAAAGAAGCCTGGTAAAAACGGCTAAACAAATACCACAAGATACTTCCATTTGAGAAAGACCTTTTCCCAAATTGTAATTCCAGAAACTATTCAGTTGATATATAAAGCTATGGCTCCATTCAAAGGAAGAGCTCCACAGGGGATGAAAATTTAAATGAAGAACAAACCTATAAAATGGGGGTATAAAAGATGGACAAGGGCAGGATTATCCGGTTATTTATATGATTTTGAACCATTAGTATAGATAAAGGGCCACCACCTGTAGAAGTGATGGATGTTTCCGATTTCGGGGAATCACAGTTCATGATTATACGCCTTACCAATGCACTTCAAGAAAGAGATTTAATTGATTTTGACAATTACTTTGCATCACCAGAGCTGTTGTCTTTCCTTGCTAAGAAGAAACTGAATGCTGTTTGCACTATGAGGACCGATCACACATCTAATTGCCCACTACTTTCTGAGAAAGACCTGAAGAAAGGCCAAAGAGGAAATTTTGATTATAGAGTCCCTGACAAAGAAGATTTAATAATCTGTAAATGGTTTGACAAAAAGTCGGTAATTATTGGATCCAACTTTGTAGGTGTACATTCTGTAGAAGTGTGTAAGAGATGGGATCAAAAATCACGAACATGATTTACAAGTCCCATGTACAAGTCCCAAGACCACGCTTAGTTAGCATTATAATGAAAGTATAGGTAGTGTAAATAAGTCTGATATGCTAGTTGCAATAACACACACATGCCTAAAATCAAGAAAATGGTATCTGAGACTTGTGCAGCACTTTATTGATGTGACTGTGGCAAATGCTTGGGTTCTCTACAGGTCCTACAAAGGAGAGCTCAGCCTTGCTGACTTTAGACTCAACATCGCCTATTCTCTTGCAGGTGGAGAAGAGCTCTTCCTGGCACCAGTTGTAACAGTTCACACTGATCATGTTTATTGTGAAGACCAAGACGAAGTTGTCTCCTCTGCAAAAAAAACTTGTCAGAGTGACAGTAACAAATGCTGTACGATTTGACAAATTTGACCACTGGCCATTTCTTCATAATGAACTTGAGGAATCTGTGAGTTGCAAATATAAAGGTTGCAAAGGAAGAAGCAAGTTTTCATGCACAAAATGCAAAGCGTCCTTGTGCGTAGTGAAATCTTGTTTCCAGAACTATGCAATTAAATATTACAAACTTACCTAGTAATAAAAAAAAATAACCCTTTGCCCAAGTTGAAAAGGATAAAGAACTGAAAAAATTAATAATTTTCTTGAATTTACATTATTTTATTATGGTAATAAAAGTGTTCTTGAAAAATTAAGACCATTTGCATATTATTTTGTAATATATGTGGTAAATAGGCCTATCACAATAATCCACAACAATATTTTATTTTTCATTATGTTATATGGGTATTTTTGTGACCAGGTATGCCCAATATCCATTGTAATGTACATGCTTATTCTCCAAATAATAGCCTACACAATTTTTTTTTTATTTTCCTTATATAAATGTAATTTTCATAATATTTTTGTCAGTTCTTCCAAAATTCAAGTATATACAACAAGGGGAAGTTACCATGGGCATTAAAGGGTTAAATTATTCACCTCATATTGTAATGTTCATTCCAAAACAAGTCCTCTCCAAACTGTTTCTATTCATGGATACTTTTTTTTTTCAAAATAGGAAATTAAATGAAATATTTTTTTTTATAAGGGACATTCCCATCTGCAATTATTTTATTTAAATTTTGCTACTCTTCAAAAAGGAAGTTAAAATATCAGCTGACAACAGAAATTTCAGACTCTCTTGCTAGACTAGTGCATATAATTTTCTTCTTAATTCTACAATATGGAAGGAGTAGGAAAAAATGTTAAACCTGTTGAAAATAACAATGATAGAAAGAAATCACAGAGTCCATATGTTTGGAAAAAATATAAGCAAAAAAGACAGAGGTAAGGTAACATTATTTATAGTTTATAAATAACTTCTCAAATTAAAAATTATGTAATTTGCCCAAACTTAATTCGATTCTAATGCATTTCAAATATTTGATTTCAGACAATGTGAATCTCAGCCTCCAACCTTTCCACTACCATGTGAACATGATGAAAAAAATTCCTTCAATGTAAAGCATTGAATTTTCAAGCTGTCAGACGATTTCATCAGGCATTTTATTCATCTTCAAATAAAATAGAGCAAATATACATCAGGAGAAATTCAAAAAAGAAGACAAGGATAAGGAGGGCCAACAAAGACTTTCAGGGTATTATGCTAGAACCACTCGTGTCAACAGTGAACCTAGAGTAGTCCAGGTATGTCAGAAGTCTTTTATTGCACATTCTTCAAGTTTAAAAAAAACAGAGCACAAAAAATTGTCAAAATTCATTTTAATACTGGATCAAGTCCATCAGAGAAAAGGGATGGAAATACTAGGAGTAAATTTTATCTTCAGAAAAACAAAAAAGTGTAAAGCTTTTCATTGAATCACTTCAGGCTGCTGTGATTCACAGTATTCTTAAAAAAGTCTACTAGACAATACCTTCCTAGTGAATTGAACATAAAAATGTTATGGTGCATGTTCTGTAACCAGTGTAATCGACTCTGATTATAACTTAAGCTTCAAGACCCCAAGCACAGATGTATGTTCATTTTTTGTTGAATATAAAAAAAATTATCCAGATGTGATCCAAATGAAAAGGAAAATATTATGGTTNCATTGAGAGTCCATAAGTTAAAATACAAGAGTTTTTATGATATGCTCAAGACTACTGTAGAAAATTCATATGTGACATCATTTTATTGCCAAAAAAAAATCATCTCCCTAAAATTCCAGACCAAGCTGCTTATTATAAAATCCAACTTAATTTGACAATTTGTGAAGAAAATTCAAAAGCACCTAAAAATAAAAATTATTGTCACATTTATCAATGGTTGGAAATTGAATTTAACAAAGGATCGAATGAAATCACAAGTGCCTTATATCACCGACTGCTAAGTGCTGATTTGACCAAATTTGATAAAATAATTTTATTTGCTGACAGCTGCGGAGGACAGAATAAAAATTCAATTATTATTAGTATGTTGTGCAAATGGTTTAAATGTGATGCTCCTGCTCATATTAAAGAAGTTCAAATAATTTTTCCTGTCAGAGGTCATTCATTTCTTCCACCTGACAGAGTTTTTGGAAGGATTGAAAAGTTAATTCGTAAAAAAAGTGAACATTATCAAACCAGAGGATTATTATGGCTTGTTTAAGCAGTGTGGCACTCTCTATCATCTTGGAAGTGAAATTCCAATTTATGACTGGAAAAAAGAATGTCTTAATAATTTGAAAAAGCCTAACGGGTGGAATTTTTAAACAAAGGCAATTAAACTGGCAAAATAGTTGCAAAAGGGGGAAAAAAACTATAGTTGTGACTTGGGTAATTTTGGAAATCTATTAAAAAAACTCAACCTCAAAACATTCCAATAGGTGCATCAGTTAAAAAGAACAAAATAGATGATGATGATGATGATGATTTACTCAAGAAGCATTTTGGTGAAAATTGGTGACAAAGAGAAAACCTTCAGTATTATGCCCATGTCATAGATGGGAACATTTAACAGAAGATGATGTTAATGAAAATGATGACAATCTACACATTTATGATGATGAAGATGACAATGATCTTCAAATTTAATCATTTTATAATAATTATTTTCTGAATTGTCAATGTATCNAGTTTGTTAATTTTGTTTATTAGCACTTAATTTCTTTAAAGATTACTTATTTTAGTGTTCACTTTTGTGTAAAACTTTTGTCATTTTACTTTAATAAACATTAAAAATGTTAAATAAAAATAAAACGGCCAATTTTTTTCTTCTAAAATTTTCTCTATCAAAAGTTATTCCCAAAACTAGCCCTCTCCAA
>PXIH01S0006294.1:5731-16811 GCA_003024985.2 Euperipatoides rowelli | reverse complement strand
TATTCAATTTTCAATCACTTGAAACCAGAAGAATTAAAACTGATCTAATGTTTTTGTATAGAACTATACATGGTTATATGGATAATCAACAACTAGGAACATCTATCTCCTTCAATGTACCTAATCGATCAACTAGGAACCTATATACTTTCAATATACCAATATCAATTAATAATTAACAAGACTTCAATGTAATAATCAGGTCCTCCAAATTGTTTAACAAATATAGTATTACGCCATTTATACCAATCTCTCAATTTAAAGAAATGATTAAAGTATTACTAACTACTATTTATTCTGATTCTATATAATTAACATCTATTTTTCTATTATTTGCAACTTTAAAATATCATTTGCTCTCTGTAATTGGCTATATGCCGTTGAAGATGCAATAAACCATAAAGCAAAATTAAACTATCCAATCCTATAATTATATGATATTGCTGCATCTATTGTTGTTTTTTTTCATCATTTCACAATAGATGTTATAGTTGAATCTTTTAGTTTGGGTGTGTTTGTTCCTGATAAATGTCGGCCTATTTTGATTAAGTTCACGTCAAAACAAGTTAAAGACCAGATACTTAAACAGTCTATAAGACTTAAGGGAACCCCTTTAAGCTTAAGCAACATCTGCCAAAAAATATCATAACAGCTCAAAAAAAAAAAAACTTTTAAAGATGTTAATAAACCAATGCGATTTAACCTTTGTACTGTTAACATTGATGATGAGACATTTTGCTACAATAGACTGTCTGATGACGTTAAAAAAAAATCAAATTATTGATGCAAATTGTAATTCTCCTGCAAGATCAGTGTCTGGTCCTGGTGAAGTCAGTCAATCTGATTTTGTGCATAATAAACATAAACAATAGCAAATATTGAGTACTATGGTAGGGACATTATTTATCTATTTGTTGTCCTTTGAGTTCTTATGTTGGTATTAACAAGAAAACATATATATCCTTGTATTACCTTAATGTTAGAAGCATAGCTAAAGACCTTGATGCATTTCACATTTGGGTTACTTTTGCTCGATATAGCCTATTTATTAACTGAAACATGGCTTAATGCTGATTACACTGATGCCTTATTGTCAGGAAATTATGTGATGTACCGTCGAGATAGAGGATCTTGAGGTGGTGGCCTTGATATTGTTGTTAATCCTGATCTCAAAACCAAAATATTTTTTTATTTCTAAAAGTATTAACTGTTATGTCTTGAATTAAAAATGAAAAATGTATTATATTATATTATTTTAATATATCTCCCTCCGCCTGTAACTACTCAAATTATTGATTTGCTGTATTTAGATCTATCTCTCCAATATATTTCAAATGTTTCTGTCCAATACTATTGTAATACTATTGGGAAATTTTAATCTCCTATGTTATGATATTTTGCATGCAGGGTATTTCAAATGATATAACTTTATACTTTCTTAATGTTATTTTGTCATTTGGTTTGGCACAAAGACGTGTCCACCCAACTAGAAATAATAACTTTCTAGATTTGATTTTTACTAACTACAATGTGGACACAGTCATATGTGACAATATCTTCAGATCAGACCATCAGGCATGTTCTGTTAATTGAGGTTGAGAGTGAGGCTAGAGATGATATGGCTTATACACAGCTGATCTTAAATTATATAAAAAAAAAAACAATGTTCAACTACTTTGTGATTTGCTGTATAAAACTGATTGGTAGGCTGAGCTGAAGAGTTTGGATGTTGATTTATAATTTTCAAAATTCTTAAATATTCTTAACACTAATACCAATTTTACTACACCTAAATTATTTTTAAATAAACATATGCTAAAGCTATTCCCCTGGATTAACCCTGAGATCAGTATACTACTTTATTTCAAGAAAACAACACATAAAATACTTAAAGATGAGCTATCGCCAAATTCATATCAATTATTCAGTACAACACGCTCTTTCTTTGCAAAAAAAATCAAGCAAACCAAAAGCAGATATCTGACTCAGTTGACAGCTACAAGTTGTTGAGGTGATCACAACTCACTATGGAATCCTATAAAATTTTCTAAATCAGGTACTAGAGATAGAATTCCAGATGAAATGACTCATGAGAATGTATTATTTGTTAGCGATATAGACATAGAAAACCAATTCCAGGCCCTGTGTTTTTCTCTAATAACTATCACTCTAAAAGTTTTTGATATACCTTTTATAACTGAATGTAATGATCGCTCAAAAGAAGCTTTTGTGATCACTGTCGATGATCTTGTAATTGCAGTTAACCAATTAAAAGATAGTTATGGCATCTCATTTGATTCTATATCACCATCTCTCTTTAAAACTATTTTCCCTTCTATCACCATAATACTAAAAGATCTTATCAACTTATGATCCCTCTCTTCAGGACTATTTTCCTTCTTGTCTAAACACTTCAATTGTTTTACCAAAGTATAAAAGTGGTTCCAAATCCCCTTTTACAAACTATAGACCTATCTCAAATTTGCCACTATTATCTAAGGTTATTGAATAAGTCTTTTATAACAAACTGTATGAAAAGACTAAACATAGCATAACACCTTATCAACATGGCTTCATTAAAAGTTGTTCTACCCTAACAAATCTCTCGGTGTTTATGAAAAAAAATTAATGATTCAATTTCTTTGGGTAAACAGGTTGATACATTATATTTGGATTTTAAATTAAGCTTTTGATCACGTAGATCACCGGCTATTATTGCATAAATTAAAACATTTTAATTTTTCCAATTTAAACCTGTTTCATTTTTAGTTATTTGACCAATAGAGAGCAAATTGTTAAAATCAGAAACCACTACTCAGATCAAATGTTCTCTCTGGTGTAGGTCAGGGCTCGATAATTAATTGGACCCCTGCTGTTCAATTTGTTCGTCAATGATATTGCTCAATGTCTAGATGGCCAAATACTATTATTTGCTGATGATTGTAAAATTTATTCAGTGATTAATACCCCACAGGATTAAATGGCTTTGCAAAAAGATTTAAATGCTGTGGTTTTATGGTGCCTCAGTTGGGGTATGTCATTGAACTATGATAGCCTAAGTAGAGGATTATGACCTACACCAACAACAAAAATACTATAAACTTTGATTATAGGTTTAACTCTCTTGTTGATAGAGTTGATTTGATTAAAGACTTGGCTATTACCTTTAATCATAGCCTAAGTCTATCTGACCATATTAATACAATTGTTCTAAAATCCTCTAGCATATTAGAATTTCTTAAAAAACTATGTGATGGTGTCAACAATTGCCAACTAATAATCCAGATATAGGCTACTTCACCTTATTGCGGCCAATACTTGAATACTGTTCCCCCCTTCTTTTATATTGTTCTAAAACAGAAAAATGGAAAATGGAGCGTATTCAATATCTATTTTTGTTATATATCTCTAAAAAATTTCGAATCNATGTCATTCGCCTATCTTATCAGGAATTGTGTATTCTTTTTTAACTTACTATTCTAGAGCATAGGCGAACTATTTTCTCTCTTAACTACCTATATAATTTAATCACCACTAATACTGATTGCAAAGATCTTACTCAAACTATTAATTTCCATCCCTCAGAAATTCACTTTATCAAAAATCCTATTGTTTTTAATCTTCCTTTTTCTAGGAACAATACTATTATAACCCTATTAATTAGATAATGCGTTTGTGTATATAATATTAAATATTTCCATTTGGCTTTTAACGATTTAACATTGCAATTTGCTATAGCCTTCTATCCATGAATTATTTTTGGGCTTTTGATGTGTTTATTACATTCAATATGTATCATATTACTGTATATATTTTTTTTGTTCTATTGTCTTTCAAACTTTTGCTTATTTTGTTTACTGTTTTAATTTAGCAGAAATATTGCATTATGTATACCTCAGACAACCTAGTTTGAGCCCATTTTATTCAACTTAATTTAATTCATTTAATTTGAGAATCAACAATACATACATCTCAAATTAAGATCTATTTCTTGTTGATTTTCCTCATTTCTACTTTGTGTTCTTTTTATATATTTTACTGTCTTCATAATTTGTACTTTTCCTAACATAACTCATCTGTAATAGGTCCTTTGGACTGTGGTTTATGTTTCAATAAAATAAATATACCCGGATGTGACGCCATTAAGTTGCCTTGTTAATATCTCTTTAAAATTATTGTGTTTTATTTTTATTTTTTTCCTGTTTTCTATTGATCAATTAGTGATATTACTGTATATATCAAGAAGTTTGAACCAGTAATATTTGATCCTTCATTCTTTGATTATTTAAATGTTACTGATATTCTATTGAAGTTAATTATCAGCGAAGAATTTATTAATGGCGGCTCTTTTTTATTCCAGCGTCCGAAGAAATAATAACTTAGGACTTATTACTTACTCTAGTAATGCTTTATTATCGTTCAAATATGCTAGAAGGAGTGATACTATTCCGACTCATGGTAATGATATGTTAAAACAATTTGGAATTTATAAATTTTTCCACCCTAGAAGAGGCACTAGAGCTGCTCAATGTAAGCATTGTAATGTCAACCGTCAAATCAACGTTATTTCTTCTCGTCGCTTTTGTCGTCCAGTTTCACATCCTTTTAGCAAGAAATATCATTCGGAAAATAAGCTTATTCATATAAAAACTGTCCCAGTTAACCAAAATTCTTTTTTCTAAGGTCATTTTACAATAAATTTGATGTATGTTGGATTACATGATCCTCAAATGTTAATCTTTACAGAAACCTGGTTAAAACAAACTGACCTGCTTGCATTTGAAATGAAAGGTTTTAAGTCATTTCATTTTACTCACAATAGTTCATTTAAGTCATCTGGAGGTGGAGTTTCTATTAAAATATAATTAAAATTTTTTATCTTTAGTATTTAAATTTTTTTAAATTTTATTGCAAGTTATGTGCATTGTATAATTTATTTGGTTTTGATTCTTTCAGATGCAAAGTGAAGTACAAAGGCGTAAAACATGGAAACCACAAAATATGGCAAATGCTGTACATGCTGTACGGGCAGGTGAAATGGGTTATTTACGTGCTACAAAAACATTTGGTGTACCAAAAGGGACTGTAGAGAAGTAAGCTAAAAACAAAGATAAAACACCAGAACAATTGTTGCAGATAAAATCAGGTCGAGAGCCAGTGCTTCCTACTGAATTGGAGGTTCTTCTAGTAAAATACTGTATCCAAATGGATGAAAGATATTTTGGTTTGAGAGTGGGGGATGTGAAGCGAATGGCATTCCAACTGGCCATTCGTAATAATCTGCGGCATCCTTTTAATCAAAATGATGGTAGTGCAGGCAAAAAGTGGTTCCGTTTATTTTTCAAGAGGCATCTAAATCTTTCTTTGCGTACACCACAAGGAATTTCTGCAGCTAGAATAAAATCCTTTAATCCTGAAAATGTAGCTGCTTTCTTTGATATTTATGAGAAAGAATTGGAAAAAATTGTGATCCATGCAGAATATATAATGTAGGGATTTGTGGGAAATTGAGTCCATGAATTTTGAGCCAGATTTATATTTTTTATATACTATAATTGTGTTTATGTATATTAGGTTATTCTTGTGAAGAAACATTTGATTATGCTTGGAAGAACTAAAGGTGCAAAAGTTTGAAGCAAAGTCAGTGCAACACAGAATTGGAAAGATCACTTGAATTTTTACCCTAAAATATAGACAATTAAACTTTGTGATAGGTTTGCTAAACAGATAGTGCAACCGTGCAGAGATAAAATTCTGATAATTTACATATTGAAAATAGTAAGACTAATATAGAAATCTTTCAAGTGATTTTGAAATTTAGATGATATTTGAATGATTCTTGATACATTTTATGATTTTGTTTTTTTTTATAGTGCTAATTTTCCATGACAGAAAAAGTATTTAAACTTAAACTGAACCTGATATCATCGGACTTGTGGGAAATTGAGTCCATAACTTTTGAGCCGGATTTTTATTTTTTATATACTATAATTGTGTTTATTTATATTAGGTAAGTTTTTAATATTTGAATAATATTAGTTATCAATTAATTTGTAAACAATATTTGTTTATTTATTCTATTTTATTTTTTTTCTTCTTCTGGCTCTAGAGACACTTTTCTCCAAAACCCATGGCACGAGTTGAAAGATTCAGTTTCCGAAAAAGAATCCAACGAGAAAATGAATTAGCAGTGGATTTTGCGGCTGACCTGCGCAAATTGAGTCTGCATTGTGTTTTTAAGGATAATTTAAGCTGCTCTTTGGTGGACCAATTTATCTTTGGCACTAAAGACTCTGCTCTTCAAAAGCTCCTACTTTTGTTTGAAAATGTAATACAGCTAGCAGCAGCTGCTAAAATTTCTAACAAAAGTTCAGACATCCTACAGAATAAGGTTAGCTTCAGCGATACATTCTCTGTAAAATCTTATAAAGATAAACAATGCTGCAGCATTGTGGAGCGGCACATAATTGTTCTGACTGCCGTTTTAAAGAAGCAACATGCTACTTCTGTAAGAAGAAAGGGCATTTAAGATTGGTTTGTCGTGCTTTAAAGCATAGCAACAGTAGAAAACATAAAGCCAAAACTGTGAACTTTTCCCAAGAAGGCGAAACTGATAAGGCTGTTCAGGACTCAGCCACACGTGACTCAGACTATGAGACAAACAGTATATATGTAAATACACACACCGCGTTAAACTACAATGGCAGCAAGTCTGATCATTCTCCGATCCTTTTAGACTTAAATATTGACAATGTCAACATCACCTTCGAATTGGACACGGGAGCTCTCATAAGCCTTATACCGGAGAAAAGTTTTAATAAAATCTGGCCTACAAGAAAGCTAAGACCTACAAGCATTTTGCTTAAAACTTTTAACCACGTCACAAAACCCATAGGCTATTGCAAGTTGAGCGCCAAGCACTATAATTTTAATGCTACAAATTTAGATATTTCGTTACGGAAAAGGGTGACACACCACTCCTAGGAAGAGCATGGTTCCAGCAATTGGGAATCNNTTTGAGCAGNANTTTNNACNCNNCCAATGAAACACAAAATAAGCTAAGCCCAGCTAGAGAACATTTGCAAAAAAAAAACAGCTGCCTACGAGAACTAATTGACTTGTTAGAAAAAGAAATTGAACTGATTGCTTCCAAGGAAGACAATCTTAAGTTTAAAACAACAATCAAAAGAAAATTAGCGCCACATAAAAAGCAATCACCCGAAAACCAAGGAATCGGCCTGTGGTTTAATAACTTCAAAATTGTACTAGATAGAAAAAGGAACAATCACAAAAGCAAAATTTAAAAACTTAAAGGAAGGCGTGATGATGGTGTTGATGTATATATAGACAAAAATAGAAAAAACTTTTAAGGAAAGAATGACATGTATTGAGAACTATGACATGTATTGAGAACTATACTAACAGTAATTTATATATTATATTAAGCATGAAATGATTGCATACTTCTCATCTGCTAATTGTTCTAAATGTTACTTTTTCCATTCCATGTTCTGACACTGTTAGAAATGGATATGCAGGATCCATTGTCTCAAGAATAAAGCATTCTTTAATAATTAACTTGTAATTATTTATTGACCCTTGTTCAGGACACATCAGAATTTTACCACAGTCCCAAATGACTGGAACCATGGGTATATTTTTAGATTTCCATCATCTTCTCTTCATGCCGGCCTTGCAATATGGGTCAACAAAGACATTAAATTTCATCTCAAGGCAATGGAACAAGTTGTCAAGGATTACATTGCCTCCAACTTAGTAATAGATGGCCTAGATATTGTAGTGTTCAACATCCATCTACCACACAGAGATGCTGATGTGGTTATAGTCTTGAAGAAGTGGATGGAATACTTAGTTAAACTAGGTGTCTCTATATCAGGTTTTGGGGTGTATGATGACGCCTCTGTAATTTTAGACATTCATGAAGATCCATCTCAACCTCCAATGCTCCCAATCCAAGAATTAATCTCAGTTTTTGCATCCTTGGTGATCTCAACCTGTCACTGGATAAACCCCCAGAAAGAATATGGAATAAAGCAACACCAAGAAAAGTGTTGAAGGATATTTTTAAGGCCCTTGCATTTGACCATATTCCAATGTTCATGGAGCAGAACAAGGCCCAGGCAACAAGGGGTAGTAATGTATTGGACTATGTGTATATTCCAAGATCATAGAAGTTATCAATTAGATTATTTTTTGCTATACAAACAACCCTTTCTGACCATTTGTTGGTCTATGCTGATGTTGCATGTGAGGAAGTGTCAACCTTGTGGCCTCCATGCTGGAGATTTTGCACTCCCCTCTTTCGTACCAGATGTTAGCTGGATTCCAAGCTCCGCTGCAGGTTATGGTTACATGGGAAAAAAATGGGATAACTACTTGCTAGCCCTGTATGATTTCGCCAAGTGGTGAGATTTATACAGATTTGTACCTGACAAGGCTTTTGCACGGACACAACTTGCACTGCGTTCACATCCTAAGATTAGACATGTGTGGGGAAGATTATTCCACCACATCCTAATCGAGGGCCTTATTGGGTAACCATTTATTGATGCTTGCATGATTACTAACAATCCTATTTACATGGCCGGGGCATCCATAAAGACATGCCCTACATGATCTTGACAGCGTTACAGGATGGCGTAACCTGCAATTGCATTAACTTTACAAAGTTCGATTCATCAGTAATTCGCTACCTGGTCACCACAGTTTGGCAAATTTTGTATGATTTACTCAGCATTGAAGATAATGTTGCTCGTCTAGTCTTCGACTTTTGCTTTTCCCTGTTTCGCGACACTCCACTGTAATGCTGGACCCGACTGTTCATCGTTTCAAGCAGAGTGACCCTGGCTCTTATTTCACCCAAATAATTGATAGCATTATCAATCTAATCATGATCTCAATGTTCACGCATTCGACAACCGGAACCTTCTATCCCATGAAGGTCCTTGGGGACGACTCACTGTTTGTGGTACCCCATGAGATTTGTGATCTTCCCCAGTTGCACATATTCTTCCAACACTTAGGTCTCACTGTAAGTGAGAAGACAATCGTGACAACCAACTCTGCTGATGTTGTGTTCATCGGACACAATTTTTACGGTTCGAGAGTCACACGCCCAGAGTTTACCTGCCTCCCCTTGGCATTGTATTGTGAAACACCAATTGCAACACCCCACGAGACAGCAATCAGAATTAGTAGCCTTCACTATGACTCTGGTTTCAATTCCTTCACTTTAACATATACAAACGCCTGCTTGAAGAACACAAAATTGCCTGGTCACTGGAGCTCCAACGCCCATGTCACATTCATCCATTTTAGAAACTCTTTTTACTAAGCTAATTTGTATCATATATTGTATTTTGAATAAAAACTGGATCTGGAAGCCCAATTTAGGCTACACCCCCAGTTACTTTGTTTTAAAAAAAAAATAGGTTGGATGATTTTATGGATGAATTAACTATTATTTAGTTTAACTATAAGAATATAGGCTAATATTTCAATTGCTCTCTAAGATTAGGATGCACAGTTCACATCCTAAGATTAGACATGTTTGAGGAAGATCCTTCCCCACATTGAGGTTCTTATTGGGTAACCATTTATTGAAGCTTGCACGATTACTGACAATCCTATTTACATTGGCCAGGACATGATCTTGAGAGCTTTACAGGATGGCGGAACCTGCTATTGCATTGACTTTACAAAGTTCGATTCATCAGTAGTTCGCTACCTGGTCACCGCAGTTTGGAAAATTTTGTATATTTACACAGCATTGAAGATAATGTTGATCGTCTAGTCTTCGACTTTTGCTTTTCCCTGTTTCGTGACACTCCACGTGTAATGCCGGACAGCCGACTGTTCATCATTTCAAGCGGTGTGCCCTCTGGCTCTTATTTCACCCAAATAATTGATAGCATTATCAATCTAATCGTGATCTCAATGTTCTCGCATTTGACAGCTGGAACCTTCTATCCCATGAAGGTCCTTGGGGATGACTCACTGTTTGTGGTACCCAATGAGATTTGTGATCTTCCCCAGTTGCACATATTCTTCCAACACTTAGGTCTCACTGTAAGTGAGAAGACAATCGTGAGAACCAACTCTGCTGACGACGTGTTCCTTGGACACAATTTTTACGGTTCGAGAATCGCAGGCCCAGAGTTTACCTGCCTCTCCTTGGCATTGTATTGTGAAACACCAATTGCAACACCCCAAGAGACAGCAATCAGAATTAGTAGCCTTCACTATGACTTTGGTTTCAATTCCTTCACTTTAACATATACAAACGCCTGCTTGAAGAACACAAAATTGCCTGGTCACTGGAACTCCAACGGCCATGTGACATTCATCCATTTTAGAAACTCTTTTTACTAAGCTAATTTGTATCTTGAATAAAAACTGGATCTGGAAGCCCAATTTAGGTTACACCCCCCAGTTACTTTGTTTTAAAAAAAAATAGGTTGGATGATTTTATGGATGATTTAACTATTGTTTAGTTTAACTATAAGAATATAGGCTAGTAATTCAAATGCACTCTAAGATTAGGATGCACAGTTCGCATCCTAAGATTAGACATGTGTGGGCGGAAGATCCTTCCCCACATCGAGGTCCTTAGGGGAGACGAGGGGAGGTTTGAGACATTTTTGCTTTAAAATTTTTTTTAAAAAAAAGTAATTCACCTATCTGCAATAACTCATATTCCTAATTAACTTTGAAATCTCACAAATACATAGTTGTATAGTTTATTGTTTATAACCAAATACATTTTGAGTACTTTTAGTATTTGTAATGTGATGACAAATGTCTCATACCTCCCCGAATCTGGGAGGTTTGAGACAATCTTAGGGAGGAATGATACAACATAATAATTTACAAAAATGGTAATTTAATGAACTTAGGTTATACATATTTCTTAATACGTTATAGGCCTGTTAAATATTCAGCGGATATATGTGTCCAAATTAACTGGAAACACATATTGCAAAATTGCTCTTTCTGTTCCACCATGAAAAGCAGGATTTGGAAGTTTCATTTCAATGTCTTCATTTGACACAGGAGAAAT
>PXIH01S0006292.1:20512-31137 GCA_003024985.2 Euperipatoides rowelli | reverse complement strand
TGTTTTTTAAAAAAAATGACTATATACCACCAGACCTTTTCAAGTGAATTGCAGCAGCATTATTTTGTTGGCCTATCATAAATATACTGTAAATACTGGAATAAACTATAAAAAAGGATAACTGCAATACTGTTTTCTAAATTTATATTAGCGTTAACTCAAAAATGTTAAGGATTAGTTACATAGACACTTAATCTTTTTTTCTTGATAAATTTAAAATAAAAAAAAATATTTGGCCTGGAATGACCCTCTATATACAGTATAATATCTGGAAACCTTTGTGTATTTTTTATTGCTTTAAAATTGTCTAGAATTCTAAAAATATTTGCCATGCTTATACATTTCTTATAACTAGTATTATATTTGCTTATTATGAAAATCAAAACTAATTTTAAGCATTTTAATTTACTGTTTAAATTTGTAGTAGGCTAGTTTATGACTTTTTTAAAACAAGTTTAACTATTTAGGATTATGATGGGTAAAAATGAGACATTACAATAAAAATGGAGTAATTATGTAACTAAAAAATTTATACTACCTTACTTGTAAAGCTATCCCAGCTATTGATAAGTTTGGAACCTCAAAAACAATATAAATTATTTCTTGATACTTTAAAATTTCATAAAAATAACTTTTAAATTCTCTTTTCAAAGCCTTGCTTAAATCCACTTTGGAGTAGAAAAAAAAAACTTTCTGAAATCAGTTAAGCCATCATCACATTGTTTTTCTATGCAGTATGAAATTATAAGAAAAGTTTATTTGTTTAAAAAAAATCCCATATCCAACCTACTAGTACCGGTAACTTGATTTTTAAATGAATAGAATATAAATATATTTGCTACTAGTAGGCCTATATGTGATTTTATTTTTGATATTCTATGACTTATTGATGAAATGGTTAGATTATTTAGCATGCCATCTACAGTACCTGTAATTATTAAAGTTCCGTCTTAAATAGAATTGTTCGGTATTCGTCCAAATACTTGGTTCTATCAGATGAATGTGGAATATTTAAAAAAAAACAAAAAACACTAGATTCAGTAGATTGTTTAAATCATTGCAATTTCACCGTTTTAATGGTGTGTGAATTGCTTTTCTATGCCTTATATTGGAGAAACTGACATTTTTTTAAGAGCCATTATTTTTAAACTTCATTAGGTGGTGATATAGGCCTATGGTATTTTTATTTTTTTATTTTTTTAATATATGATTAAACCCACAGAGGAGATGACAAATAGATCTGCATTATTAGCCTCCAATGACCTTTAGTTTAAGCACTATACATCATGAAAGGTCAAGGTAACAATTTTCATATTTTCGTATTTTTCTTAACTTTGGAGCTCTACATATTAAAGCAGCATAAGTGGCCCACTCTGGATTTGTGTTTATGTTTAAGTAATGATTATTTGGAAGTGTTTTACATAGTTACCAAGTTGGGCCACTCTTGTTTTTTGGGGGATATGAGGCTCGGATCCCGTAAAAATTTTATTTACTCGAATATAAATACCGTAACCTCATTAGTAGCAGCACAAGTGGCCCAAATTATTGTAGAAAAGGCTGTAGAAAACAAAACAAGTTGGACCTTGGGCAGTTGTTGCTGTGACCTACAGTGACCCTTTGTGACCTCCCAACACATCACATTTAGGCTACTGCAAAACAGCAGGAGTCAAAAAATTATTATGGCAATATTAATGTAGACCAGTGCTTACTCTATAAAAAGTTGGTACATTTTGGGTTCTCTGCCCACATTGGAAATATTTGATTTAGAATGTTTATTTTTATCCACACAATTTACCATATAGACACTCAAATTCTTCTAAACACTGCTCATTGTATTTTTGAAAATTAAAAACCATTTTCCTTGTCTTTTTAAAATTTTAATTTCAAAAGAATATAGAATTTTGATTTGCAGTATGTTCATTCTAATTACTTCATTCCGGTCAATGATGAAAGTATTAACATGCATGGTAATTGGTCACTGTTTTCAGGATCGGTCACTATTGGTCACATTTTTGAAAAATGATCAATAAAGTCGCTTTTTTTATCAAATGGTAACTATTTGGTTTCACTTTTTCAAATTTTTATATACTGTATTTTCAAAATTTTAAAAATCTTCAATTTAGCTTGACTGTACTGAGTTTAAATGAGAATCAAAACTTGTGATTATATTCATATTGGCGTAGGGATGTGGTGCCCCGATCGCCCAGTGGATGATCAGCCTCCTTGAACATCCACTGCAATCAGCTTCCCAGAACGGGCAGTATTGTTTCTTTAGTTCTTGCATGTTGGCTTGCATCTGCTCTTCTCTATCAACTATTTTGACAATTTTTCATATCACTGACCAAACGGAACGAACTTTGCATGGCTTGAATTAGTTAAAAGATAGTTGTCCGCCACTAAAATTTAACAGCCCCGGGCAGTCGAGCAGACTAATTTTCTAAATTAATTTAACGTTTATTGGATATTTTAGTTCAGCGTTTTTTTAACTTTTTGTTTTATGTATGAAATAAAAATTTCATGAAGAAAAAAAAATTACCGTAGAATGCCGACCAAGAGCGCCCCACCAAGCAAGGGCGCCCCCCCTATTTCTTGTCAAAACATAGGTATACAGCGCCATCGCTGAACAAGAGCGCCATCACTGCATTTTGACTTTTTTATCACTCTGAAGGAAATCCAAGGGGTATCCAAGCAAGAGCGCCCCCCTAGATTTTTGCTTCCTTTTACCTTATTTAAGGTTCAGGACAGGGTCTCCATACAAGAGCGCCATGTAAAAAATTTCATGTCACCAACTGACATTATTATGCTGTGATGTCATTTTTATGTGTTTTACATCATCTCATATATTGTAGCTTCTATGAATAACGTTGAATCCTCATAAGCAGAACGAAAGAGGCCTGTAAATTAAAAAGTAAAAGTTTTAATTTACATGGCGCTCTTACTTGGCACAACCTTTAATTGATGTGTGACATCATGTTTTAGTGTGTACCAGCCATTTTCCTAAAGTTTTGGGAAGCATGTCCAAGCAAGGGCGCCGTTTTGAAAAACAATCTTTTTAAAGAATTCAAAGTGTATCCAAGCAAGAGCGCCATGTCCATTTTGCAATGCATTGTGGTAAATCTAAGGTTTCTTAGCATGGAGCCGAACAAGAGCGCCCCCCCCCCATTTCCCCCCAAACGAATGATAAGAGCGCATGCGCCCTTGCTCGGCATTTTACGGTAATCGATTCACAATTTGTTGAAATTCTTTGAATAAGTTAATTGAATTGCATCGATTCACTGATTAGATTCATCCTGCAAAATCGCTCATCACTACTGTAAATTCCTTATTTATTAAATCTACATCACCTAACTTCTTTAAAAAAAAAAATACTGTACATGTATGTTAATGCTATGATTGCTATTCAGTACCGAATATTTGGTATTTTCCCAATTTAATATTCTGAACACCACTGTACCATTGTTTTAATCTTGTATGGAGTAAATATTTTTATATTTCGGAACAGTTTGCCTATATTTCCTAAAAATAATTTCAGGACAAAGAAATAACTAATTTGTGTAAAAAGATTATGGTAACCTACTCCTTTATTTCTCTAATTAGAAATATAGCCTACTGTAAATCACCTTAACTACCCCATTTTCATTCTCTTGAAGATAAGGTTTTATTTTATGGTATTAGGAATAGGCCCTAAATGTGATATTAAAAATTAATTATTGATTTCAAGTTAATCGTAAACAGAAAGAAAAAAACCTTAATCTTTTTTTTTACTATTTAGATTATTTTGTCTCTTGAGTATTTTGTCTCATTTTTATCCCTCATTTATTTCCCAAGGCAATTAGACCTAAATATTTTAATTTTAAAAATAACTTTCCATTTTATAGGGTAAAGTATATGAGTTCTTACATTTTACCCTATGTAAAACTATAAAATATACAACTGCCTCGTAAATAAAACAAAAATTGAATATTTTATTTTGTTAGAATTTAATGATTTTCATTATGCTGTATTTACTAAAATGTTTAATTTTAAATTCTGTTTCTCTTTGTATAGATATACAGTTAGTCCGAAGTAAATTTCTGAAGATTGTGGAGCATCATTCTTAAACTAATCCAAACTTCAAAGTTTCATATTCATTTATTTTCTTGAAAATTAACAATGGCTACCTCTGAGGAAATTGCAAAGACTGATTCCCTGGATGTAACTGCTGAAATAGATGAAAATGAGGAGGCCCGGCTGCTTGGTATTGGTGAGGATGAAACTGATAGCAAATCAGAAACTGTTCAAGAGGAGGAAGACAAAGCAACCACCGAGAATAAAACTGACGGTGACAAAACTGATGATGACAAAATTGATGCTGACAAAACTGATGCTGACAAAACTGATGCTGACAAAACTGATGCTGACAAAACTGATGATAAAACTGAAGCAAATGAAAATAAATCTGAGGAGACAAAGACTGAAGAAAAGGGTACTACTGAAACATTAATGGAAATAGATGGTAAGAAAGTAAAGAAAACCACTGGGGGAGCTAAAAAAGTTCCACCATCATCTGTGTACAAATCATCAGATAGAGATTCACAAAAACGTGATAGGAAAAAACCTGCTGTCGGAATGCGTCGCCGTACATTGTTAATTTGTAATGTCACTTTGGAGGATATGCAACATGAAAAAGTCAAGAGTGTACTTGAAAGTTGCTACCATTGTCAGATTCGTTTTTTGCAGACAAAAATTGGGAAAAGAGGCATAGTTGAATGTCGTTTCAATACTTTAGAAGATGCAACCAAAGCTGAAGAAGATATTAAAGAAATAGTTGTTGAAGAAAGAACTATTGGAATCCGAAATCTGGAAGAAAATGATGCCCCATCAACTTGGTATGAAGTTGGAAAAGAACTAGACAGATATATGAAAGGTGGTGATGGTGGAAAAGATAGCCAGGAACAGAAAGATGGAGAAAAAGGGGCTGAAAAGCAAAAAGATGCTCAGGAAGATGAATTAGCTGCTTTTGATGAAACAAAGACATTAGTTTTGCTAAATCTTCCATTGACAACCACAGAAGAGATGCTGCAGGCCATATTTTCAGAAGCTCAGAAAATCAATATGCCTCTAGATAACACCGGCCAATGCAAAGGTCATGCTTTTTTGGAATTTGAAACTGTTGAAATGACTACAGAATGCCAAACTAAATATGAAGGAATAAGTATTGAAGATGATAAAGATGATAGACAAATTTATATTCAGTCTCTTAAAGAATATAAGGAAAAATCGAAAGCAAGAGCTGAAAGAGCCAGGCGCAGATCTGGCAGTCGTAATAGATCAAGAGATGATCGGGAGCGAAGATTACAAATTTCACGTAGACTTCAAATGAACAGAATTAAACGTGGGCTGCCTCTACGTAGTCGTGGTCGAATTACTCGTGGACGTGATCGCAACTGGGTGCAGAGTTCTCCTAGAAATATGATGACAGATCGTACAAGAGATGGACAAAGTGGACGTCGAGATAGGATGGGGCAGAACATGATGTGGAATTCTGATATGTTGAATAATATGCCAAATCTTTTAAATATGATGGGTGGTATGAATGCATCTATGATGGGCATGAATCCTTTTATGGGTAACATGATGAATTTTCAAAACAATCGTGATTCGAGCCGAAATATGGATAATGATTATCGCAATAGAAAGAGAAAAAGTGATGAACAAGAATATTATCGTGGTGATAACAGAAGAGGTGGAGGAAGTGGTGGAGGAAGTGGTGCAGGAGGAAACTGGAAAAATCGCCGATATGATAATCAAGACAGTTATGGAGCTTCAGGTGGATCATATACAGATCGTGACAGAGGAAATCGTGGACCTAACAGAGATAGAAATGTTGACAACAGAGGTTTTCGTCGGTCTTATAATTACTAAAATACCTTTTTGTTTTAATAAAAAAACGTTCACCTGGCGAATAAAATAAAACACAAGTTACATTATCTTTAAATGTGTATTATTTCTTGAGTTAGTTTCCCATTAAATTCTATCAGGGCCATTCTATATCCAGCTGAACACAAAAATTTAACTGTTCAAATTTTGAGGAAATTTGGTAAGGATTTTAATCCTATGCTCTGAAATAATAGGTTTAGTTCAATAATACTTTGTTTCAAGAGATAAGATCAATTAAAATAAACAGACATACTGTAACTGGCCTAGTGTAATTTTTTTTAACATCTAGTGTAATCATATATTACAAACTTATAAATACACAAAAGTATTTTAAACCTAAAGACCTTGGTAAGGACATATGTAAATTAGTGTTTAATCTATAGGTACTGTATATAATCATTTTCATGTAATACACTATATAAGTTGAAACTAGTTATTTAGACAGCTTGTGCAATTATGGCTGCTGGTCACAGATTTTTTAATCTGGAAAATTGAAATGGTAGTTTTGTTGAGCTAAAATAGCTCAATAAAATTTATATCCTTGTATAGAAATTCCATTTTAAATTGGAATAGCCATACATTTCTGTTGCCCTTTTATATTGAAATTAAAAATTTGATTTCATTTATTAAAAATCTGATAAAAAAAGGAAGAAAATTATTTTGTGTTAATGCATAAAAAAAAATTGATGCTTTTTTTTTTTTTAAAGTTATTTCTCAAGATGGCTGTCTTAATATATTTAAAATACTAATTTTTATGTAATTTGTGAGTCAGATTATGTATAACCTACATATTTTCCAGTTTTGCACATCCATATTTGTAATTTCTTGATTTTATTTGAAATCTTCAGAAACCTGTCTTTTGTGATAATAGTTTTTAGATGTTTGCCCCTCTTGTAAAATTTAATCTTGTTTTGAGAATGATACAGTACATTAAATGTATTTTGAACCTTAACAGTAAATTGTCGGTTACATTTGACATTTTTAATAAAATATTGTGATTGGCCATTTTTCTTGAATCGATGGGACATGGAAAAAAATCGAGACGAGCAGTAAATTCCATACTATATTGTGGATAAGTGAAAATCAAGTTGGTATGTAAATGATCCAGCTTATAATTGATTCACATAAGTTTTATTATTGTTACAATTTTAATTTGATTATGTCCGTCAAAAAGAATTTGTTAAGAATTGTCCTGTTATTCGTCGATTCACTGCTTATTTTTAATTTGTAAAAATGATCTGACTGTACACTATCAATTTTTATCAAAATATTTGTAATGTTTTTATTTGTCAACTTTTTTTTCCCCTCCATTTTTTTTTTCTCAAAACATTTAAAAAAACTGTCCTAAATTTGTATTGCTTTTCTATTAGTATCAATACTGTTTGTTTTTAGTGATCTTTGTAATTTACATTGACTTTTATGAAAGTTGTCTTTGTATAAGATGTTTACAATCGACAAATAAAATTTTATTTTACAATAGTTACTTATAGCCTAGGATGTATCTTATATGCATTAAACAAAAATTAAATAATGCAATTAATGGTAACATTAAAAAAAAAAGCTAAACTATTTTTTAAACCTTAGGATTTTTTTTAAATGTTCCAATATGAAGATTTTGAGTTGGTGAAAGCTACTGTACATATAAATATTGAATACTTTGTCATTGACGTTATTGAGTAGGCTACTGATTTAATAAATTTCAAGGGTAATATAAACATTTAATATTTTCTTTGTCTAGATTATAGCCTTTCACCCCAGTGTATTATAAAAAAAAATTGGTAGCGGCTTGAAAAATGATACACTAACAAATGAAAAACATATCTTTATTAGTGCCCGGTAATTCCATATCAATCAACCAAAAATTTGATATTTTTATGAAACTTGGTATAATTGTAATAAAATTGGTAACTATTGAAACATTCAATTTGAGAAATAATCAGAGGTGGCTGGATTAACATCTTAACTGTTGTATAAATGGTGCAACTTAAGAGTACTCTTAAAAATTTATTACCGTTGAAAACAGAAATAACCAGAGAAATCATAGTTCGTAAAATTTTTGCAATGAATATAGCACTGCACAACAAATAGAAGCCCTAAATCCTTCATCCACAAAAGAATAAATAAAAGAAATATCAAAGATAACCTCGTCCAATGCTTTCAAAAGAGTTAAGACATCCTTTAAATAAATAAATTTTACTCTGATTAATAATTGACCCAATTTATTCCTGGAAAAGACAATTTGGTATACATTTGGCATTATAAAAATAAACAGATGAGCTAAATCAAGGAGGAAGCATTGGAATGTCAAAGGAAACCAATACATATGAAAAAAAGGGAGGGAGAAATAAAAGGGGGATAATAACTAATACATTGCAGCATAATATGGAGGCGAGATAATCTATAATTTTTATCTATTAAAATATCGCCAGATCATTTAAAGATTGTCAGAAAAACTTAAAAGGACAATTTAGAGGTAGTACAAAGTATCAGATGTGAGAAAAAAAATCCAACACCAAGAAAAACAAGGTACCACGGAAATCATTGTATAAAACGTAATATAGCATCATTGAAGATATTGGGAGAAAGAGCAATCATAATAACTTACAAATAACAAAACAGATAGCAAATATTAGGTCCTTATTTATAGAAATAACAGAAGGTTCATGGTCCTAATGCTGGATTATGATTCTGGTACTATACCTAAAGAAATATTACAAAACACAAGTGTGACACAGAAGATGAAGGCACAGAATAAGAAAAACTATCACGAGAAGAATTAGTTGTATCCTAAATAAGACGAAAGCAAGAAAATGAAGTGAAAAAGTAATGAGTAGAGGGCAAGGAAGAGGGAAAGGTAACATACGGAATTAAGTTCTTTGGGTTCGGTCTGTATCTATATACATTATATACAACTCTGGCAATAGTCCCAAAACCTGCTTTGGGTATCAAATCTTGAAGCAGGAAGACAAAATTTGAAACCCTGGAAGATGATACTGAACGACACGATAAAGGGGAGTAACCACTAATCTTACTGAATTAAAATAAAATTAAAAAAAAAAAAAGGAAAATTAGTTGGTAACTTGGTGGCCATTTCTAATAAATTATTTATTAAGTCGGATATAGAAGAAAAATTTCAGAAAGAGAAGAAAATTCATCAGAAAAATAAACTGTTTAATCGTAATAAGAACAATGGAAAGGAAGAGAAATGAAGAAAGAAAAGGGTAGGATAAATGGTGAAAAAGAAAAGGGGAAAAGCACCATACTTAAGGTTCTTTGGGTTCGATCTGTAGAACTCAGGCAATGCCTGAATGGCCAAAGACCTGCTCCTATTACCTCTTTCTAAACCTTCTTATTCATCCAACTCTTTACCTGATAAACTCGGTCTTTGCTGGCGCTGAAGTTACGGGGAACCTCGGGTTGGCCAAGGTGGGACATGCTATCATCCTATCTCATTTATACTCATGTGGGACATGTCATGAATTTGATGCATGGGTTCACATGGGTATATCAAACATTGTGACCTATGGTCTGGGACAAACTATCTTTCCTCATGCAAATTATTATTAACTTGGTATAATTGTAATAGAAATGAAGAAATTTATTTTTTATTTTTCCGCTAACCCGTTAATTATAAGCATTTAAAAAAATCATAATTTCACCTGTTAATCGAACTTCAAATGCATATTACTCTGTCTGTAGTTGAACTAGACCCATGTTTTTGTGCCATTTTAAAGGTCTTTCAAGGGTTTTAATTTGACATGCAACATAAGATTATTCATTTTCCAAGTTCATTCAAAAATATTCTGTGATAATTGAAGAAATTGCTAATTTTTACTCTGATAATGGCAATATACTTAATTTAAACAATCCAACTAGGATACTGTATTACTCAAGTAATTGACATTGATGAAGTAAAAAAAAAAATCGTCTGAAAAATTCTTATGTGGTGGGACCGGATGGTGTCCCTAACTATTAAACTGTTTGCAGTTTTTCTTTTCTCAATTTGTGAATCGATAAATGAATCATTATCAAATGGCATTTTGAAAGACTTGGAAACAAATTGGCTACTGAAATTGCCTACTTTTAAAAAGGTAGTGGATATACAAATTATCACCCAATATGTATTTATCTATTAAATGTGTTAGCAAAAATAGTGGAAAGGAATATTTTTAATAGAATACTATCTTATATTGACCCAAACTTTAGTATAACAACATGGATTTAGAAGTGGTTGCCCAACTGAAAATTGTATTAACCACTTCAATTAATCAATGGACAAAACTAAGAGATGGACATTTAAAGTAGGTAGTATTTACTTTGACCTCTCTCATGCTTTCAATTTACTTTGTATTGATAGTCTAATAAACAGCAATTATGTCAAGTCCCGCTGGAATATACTGTCTGGCTATACTGTAAATTGGATTATTAATTTCCTATATGCTCAACCTTTTAGAACTAGAAATTAGAATAGGAAACATTAAATGTAATATAATGTGGTCTCCCTCAGGGCCTGTCTTGTCAGCATTATGATTTGGTATCAAATAGACTAAGAAACGTACTAAGTTATGCAGACGATGTTAGCAACTATTGATAGTTTACATGGTATGTTAAAATTACACATTGATTTACTAGAAGACTATGCTGACAAATTGAATGGTGGCTTCTATTCAAAGATATAGAAACAGATTTTGTTTAGACAGGTACGG
>PXIH01S0006290.1:8991-20970 GCA_003024985.2 Euperipatoides rowelli | reverse complement strand
CCTATAAGCTTGTTACCAGTCATATATAAAATTTTCACCAAGGTTCTGACAAATAGATTGCAAAAAGAATTGGATGAGGCTCAATCAAAAGAACACTCTGGTTTCAGGAGTAGATTTAGTACCACGGACCACCTGAAAATAGTACGATAAGTCATTCAAAGATGCAATGAATATGAACTTCCCCTTTGCATACATATTGAATCAAAGGCTTTTTCTTAGGAATTGTAGACTAAGAAAAAAACTTTGATTCAATAGGTACTCGATTTGTATTGGATGCTCTAAAGAGACAAGGAATTAATAAAGCATATATTGATTATCAATAATATTTATAAGAAGGCAACATCCAAAGTGAGACTGCATAAAGATCCAAATCCAAAAAGGAATTAGTCAGGTAACTCAATGACAATCTCTTCAAAAGTTGTTTACAGCTATACTTGAAGTCTTTAGAATTCTAGATTAGAAACACAATGGACTACAGATAAATGGAGCCTATTTTATATGTGACTGACATGATATGAGTATTAGCACTCAATATATCTAGTTGTACAAGATACATAGTTTTTATTTGATTTACTATTTGTTGATGTGGGTGTTCCATTAAGATAGTTTGAATGGTTACATCTGTTTACATAACTTCTTTTAGGCTTTCATTATTAAGTGAAGTTTGTTTTTATGGAACTCATGTATTATTATTGCACATTTAGCTGGCTTAAGTGGACTGTTAATATTGTTGGCTTGTGCTTGTATAGAGTTTGCAGCTACCTAAGGAATATTTAGACCATCTTTGTCAATAACACATACAGTAACATACAAATCATTACACATATTTCCAATGATGGTGTGATTCGGTACTAATGTCATTCACCATTAGCGCAAAGATCAGTGTCCCAGGACAGAACGATGGGGGCCCCATTTTCCCTTTCTGACCATCCCTCAAGTGCTTAGAAATTTGAAAAAAAAAATGGGTTAACATTGTGATCTGTTGTACCAACTACTATACTTAACAATTATACTTTTTTCCTTTGAATTATAACATTATTTTTTAATATTATTTTACAATACAATTCAATTTTTTTTAGATTTTATCCATATATTTTAGTGCATTATTCAAGTATTAGGAAACAGGGTATCATTTTTTTAGACTGAAATTGGGCAAAATAGTAAATTTAATGTAGTCATATATACCGTAAAATGCCGAGCAAGGGCGCATGCGCTCTTATCATTCGTTTGGGGGGGAAATGGGTGGGGGGGGGCCGCTCTTGTTCAGCTCCATGCTAGGAAACCTTATATTTACCGCAATGCATTGCAAAATGAACATGGCACTCTTGCTTGAATACACTCTGAATTCTTTAAAAAGATTGTTTTTCAAAACGGCGCCCTTGCTTGGACATGCTTCCCAAAACTTTAGGAAAATGGCTGGTACACACTAAAACATGATGTCACACATCAATTAAAGGTTGTGCTAAGTAAGAGCGCCATGTAAATTAAAACTTTCACTTTTTAATTTACAGGCCTCTTTCGTTCTGCTTATGAGGATTCAACGTTATTCATAGAAGCTACAATATATGAGATGATGCAAAACACATAAAAATGACGTCACAGCATAATAATGTCAGCTGGCCATGAAAATTTTTACATGGCGTTCTTGTATGGATACCCTGTCCTGAACCTTAAATGAGGTAAAATGAAGCAAAAATCTAGGGGGGCGCTCTTGCTTGGATACCCCTTAGATTTCCTTCAGAATGATAAAAAAGTCAAAATGCAGTGTTGGCGCTCTTGTTCAGGGATGGCGCTATATACCTATGTTTTGACAAGAAATNGGGGGGGGGCACCCTTGCTTGGTGGGGCGCTCTTGGTCGGCATTCTACGGTATATATATTTTTTTACACTTACAGAAAAATTAATTTTATTTAATCTTCAATATGGCTGTTATGAGACAATAGAAAGATGAACAATTCCTTAACATGACCCTCCACGTGTATTCTTTGTTTTTATTCTCAATATCACATATTATATTAAAATGTTTTGTAACAATAAAATATTAGAATGTCTTTATAATTTTTATTTAAATTAGTCACATGATCAGCGATATAAGTGAAAGATCACACAGTACCTATCTTTTCCCCGATCGAAAATTTGAATTGAATTAGTTAACCCTTTCCACTCCAATTATTTTAATACTAGCAAATAAAAGCCCGTTACACGGGCAACCATTTTTTTTTTTGTTTAAGCCCTTTTTATGTAAGAGAAAACACCACAAAGTTTCTAAAAATAGTTCCCGTGCTGATCTTTTAAGCCATTAAAAAAAAAAAAAGTTTCAAATAAGCCCGTTAGATGGCGCTGTTACCAGCTTCGGAATACGATCATATTCTAATTAAGATATAAGATTTGGTTTCGTTATATGCCAGATTTTTTTTTACATTATTGAATCCTTTTAAATTTCCTGATTTTAATTTTAGTTTTTAAATTGTTTGTTATGATTATGTGATATTTTAGTCCTTTTGCATAAAAATTTGACTAATTTGAAGCATTGAATGATTGTTAAATTGTAAAGAAAAAAAATGTCGATATTTAATCGTCAGTGGAGTGGAAGAGAAATTTTTATAATATCGTTAATACAGTATAATCGACATTTAAGTGAAACTGGTTAATAAAAAATAACATTTTTATTTATTTAGAGTTTTACTGAATGTAAATCATAATCGGATAACTCATTTTTGGTCAAAATTTAATATGTGGAATAAAAATTGTTTTTTTTTTTTTACATCTGGCAAAAACAAATTATTTTCTCAAAATTTGGGCATTTGGCACCATTGTAGTTCTCCTAATTAAGATATAATTAAGATATAATCATTTTAGCTTTTAATTTTCAAAATATTTCAGTTCATCACTAATAACTTTCAATTACAGTATGTATATGTTTATTAACATGGCTTCTCCCTTTTATTTGGCGAGTTAATTTCTGTAATGTATGCTTGTATATGAATAGTCTTTCTCTGGTTTTATTTTAGTTTTCATTTGAATAAAAATGTTTTTTTTTCCCCTCTATTTCTATAGGAAGGAATGATTGAAAACCATCCGGAGCGGCGAGGAATGTTCCCCGTCAGTTTTGTTCATATGTTAATAGAATGACCCTCGTCCGAAAGTAGCCGAGGCCTCAGATTTTGTGTACAAAGTCCTGTGTAAAGTGTATAAAGTTCTCCTATAGCTCCTTATTGTAATTATACCATTCTTAGCTCCAATTGTGAGCTAGTTTCTTGAAGGGATTATTATTTTGTTTTTATTTGTCAAAACAATCTCAGTGCTTCCCTTCCTATTTTTTTTTTTTTTTTGTCCCCATCAAATGGAATCTGAAATATATTCCAGTTTTCAAAGCTTTCAATACCACTGCTAATCATTATTATCAAAGTTTAGGACAATATGTCTACAATCTGGAAGTTTTACGATTATTATATTGTCAAACAAGATCTCTAAGCCTCGACTTGCCATCAAATTTTAAAAAAAGATATCTACTGTTTCAATCATTTATTGAATTTTAGTTGAATAGCTTTTTTGTAAAAAAAAAAATTCATCTAAATTTAGATCCGCCTCCGCCCTGTTTCAGCCTAATTTAGTGTCATTTGATATAGAAATATATTCATTAAAAGAGAATTGGGTGTGAGGAGGATCATTATCATCCTGTTAGAAAATTTTATTTAAAAAAGTGACTTCTGTATGTATATATGAAATACTATCGTCATTCTTTAGCAGAAACGGTTAAGATGGTATTAATTTAATGCGCCTATGAAATTAAACCATAAAAGGTAATTTGGGCTAAATAAAAAGTAAAATTCATGATTATAATTTCAAACAAAGAATCCTTCAGTTTGACAATAATTTGCCTTAAGCAAAATAAACCCATTTTAAAACAAACAATCATATAGTTGAATGATACTTTTTTTAGTATTTATCCAATTTATTTTCTTTGTTATTTTGCGTATTTGTGTGTGGTTTCTTTTCTGAAATTGATTCTCCAAATTTTACATTCTGAACCAGTTTATTATGATTAGCTGTGATATTGTAGCCAGAGGCATTTTCAGTTTTGTACTTATTCCGTCTTAAAAAAAAAAAAGGAAGTATAGAGGGCTCTGGCAAATTTTCCTACAGTTTGGCTCAAATTTTCTTAGCCAACCCTTTAAACTTTTTATCCTTTATTACAAATGAGAGCAAATACATTTTGAGATTTCAGTCCTATCTTTCTTTCTCTTTGAATCCCTTATTTTGCAAGTTTAATATGAAAAATTAGCACACTTTCTCCCAGTTGATATCGGAATTTTTGTTCCTCAATTCCGGATCTAACAGGAGTCATTGTTAAGGTAAACTAAGACTGGAAGTTGATTTGCGGCCATGGGATATGTGGATTTAGTTTCGAAATTTGATATTTGCCTAAATATTTTTATTTTATACAGTTTGAACTTTTGGACAATGCCTTAAGTGAACTGCAATTTCTTTGTGTGTGTGTATGCGCTAAAAAAAAAGTAACATTCCATTTCTGACTTCGCTCGTCTTACGTACTTCCATTAAAACCATTTAAAATGGCCATTGTTTTCTTCATTGTCAAAGACATAAATTATATATATTTATTTATTTGTATTCTTATCTCAGTTTTATAAACTCATTGTACATTCGCTTAAAAATATATAATTCTCTTATCAACTTCACCTCTGGCCATAATTTTGATTGGTATTGGTGGAATTAATTTTATTTGTTAACTGCAGCTTACTCAGAGCTTTGTATCTAATTAACCTTTTATTTAATCAGAACATAACTTTTTTTTTTTAAGATAAGAAGGCACAATATTCTCATCAGGGCTTAATAATTTTGCATTTCAAATTCTAACAATTGACTATCTGCACAATAAAGATTTTGTTGAGGAATTTGTCAAATATTAGTTTTCATATTTAGCTTCACAAATACATAAGAGAACCGTATGTCAATACGAGTAATTTCCTACTGAAAAATCTTTTTTTTTTTTTTTTTTAAAATGTATCAAAATTTTAAATCTACAGTATGTTCTATTACGAAGAAAAAAAGTAATTAATTAAACAGGTCACGTTCATCTTTGGTTAAAAAAAAAATCTAATGGGAATTTACATTCAAAGTAATAAATATTTTATCATATTTGACGGAAAAATAATGTAAGGCTACAATGGATTAAGAAATTATAGTATAGCCAGCTTAATTTTTTTAAGTTATGGTAAAACTATTTATTTTTGTGTATTTTCCTTAAATAAAAAAAAAAAGGGGGGGGGGGGGAAATAGTGCCATTGAAGTGGGTAATTGGCTCCCTCTATGAAATTGGATCATATGCCAATGCCATTTCATCATAGCTACTTCCAGCTGTTTATTCAATTTTTTTTTTAATAATTTGCATGTTTTTTTTTTTTTTAAATAGTTTTTACTGCTGCAAAAAGGAAGGTCTATAAGCGATTCTTGATATATATAAATTGCATCAGATAGTTAGTTAAATTGCCACCCAACAATAAAATATTTTTATTTCTAAAGAAAAATAAAAAAAAATTATATTGCTGGGGAACTACTTAAGAAAACGATACCATCATCATAGTAAAATTGACAGCTGATTGGTAACAATTAACCACCCATACATTAGTTTAAATATATTTTCTTGGGAAGAAAAATAAATAAAATAGTTGAGCAATCGTCTCTGATCTAACTAGTAGTGGGTATAATGGGTCTTTTTTTCTACTTGTTATAACATTACGTTTCTAAAATTTAATGGCTGTGCATAATCGTCATAAAATAAAATATTGCTTATTTACATGAGTTTTGTGTGAGGGGAAAAAATGATTAAAATCTCAAATAGTGTAACTTTTATTTTCTTCAAAAAAAACATATTTTATATCCTCCTTTAAAAATTAATTCATGTATAGCCCAAATAGAAATAATATCATCCTGACTTGGTGGTTCAGTCGGTAGCGATGCTGGCTGCTATCACGGCGAGGTCAATTGCTGGGAATATCACCGGTTAGATTCTTAGCTGAGTCGGTTATGGAACGGTGTTTTCCCCTGGTTAAGAACATCTTAACTAAAGATTTTTTTACTCGGTATGCCGGCTCTTTACGAACCTGTAATTCTTTTATTTTAGGAAATCTAAAAAGGTAGTCAAAATTACATAGTGGTATTTTTTTTATTATTATTTAAATCTATCAAATAATGTTGTATATTCCCAAAACTGTTCAGTCAAATATATTTATAAAGGAACAAAAGTATTTGACATAACGGTCCCCTTTAACATTTTCTATACAACGTAATGTATTAAAATAATAAATTGAAATGCAATTATAAAAGCAATGTTTCAATTTTGTGCCATAAATATTTTTTTATAAAACCAACACACATCTATTGATCTCTATTTAGTGTATTATTCCTATTCCAAGCATCCTGATAAAAAAGAATCAAGTTGATCTTACAATTGGCATTTTCTTTATAAAATGAATTTAACAATAAATATTCAATAAATTATTTAACAATATATATTAAATATTGTTGAAATTTCATTTTCCTCAAATTATAATTTTGTTTTGTCATAGGTTGAAATAGTTTAGCCACTAATAAAACATCCAATATTCACTTAACCAACTTTTAAAGTTTTATTACCATTCAATTATTGTTGAACCTGAACCAAACCAATTTTTAGTGTTATTTGTTGTCCTATTAACACTAATGTAGTGTGAAATGTTTGGCTTTAAGAGCTTATTAGTTTATCTGCTCGAATTTGAAAGTAAATAAAATATTTATATTTGTTAGATTCATTTAAATACAAAATTAATATTATTTAATCATCCAATAGAATTTAAAAATATTCTAATTTGTTTTTACTTTTGCTTTGTATTGTGCAGTTTTCAAAATTTTCAATTAGCCTTGGTAACAAATCATTTCCAGTCTTGTTTTCTGTTCAACAAAAATGTTGCTGGATTGAGGCGCCCCCTGTTGAGCTTCCATCAGCAGCAATGTAAATTGTGATGTGAAAATTAATGTAATTTTAGTAGAATTCGAAGAGCCATTAGTGTTATATACTTATGTATACTTACACAACCTGCTGAAAATTTTAAAAGAAATAAAGCTATTAAAATTAAGTATATCCCTATTTTTAATTTATATTTACTTGTGAATAAATTGTGATTTTTTTTAAAAAAAAAAATTGATTCTCATTTAATTCTATACTAGGATGAAAATGCATATATTCATAAAAATTTGTAATTACAGTGAATTAATATTTAGAAGTGTACAAGCTCCAGTGATCTGGGCTGTTGACTACCGAAGCTAGTGCATGGAAAGGGTCAAAGGTTCGATTCTGGACAGTCTAGCTGCGGAAAATAATGAATTTTCTTTCACAGATAGCATGCACCTGTGATTTTTCCTCTTTCTAGAGATACTAATAGTTTGAAAAATCGATTTATGGCAAAGACTTGAAAGATATGACAAACCAAACAATGTGACAGCTAGGGTTGCCACCCGTCCCGTATTAGCCGAGACATCCCGTTTTCAGGCGGCAAATCACGCGTCCCGCCTGCACTGTTAATTTTCCCGTATTTTCTAAATTTCTAAACAGCTAGAAATTATTGTTTGAATTATTAGGCCAGCTTACTAATAGAAAGTTACTATCAACTGACAACTTACAGTATATTGAAATATGCTCACAGTTTTCTGAATAATTTAATTTTTAAGTTTTTTGTTTTTTTGTCGTGAGCGTTTGCTATCGGGCTCTGCGGAATAAAAAATATTTAATAAATCTTTAGCTTGTGTAAGTAAATATTCAAATAGAATGCTTTCTGCTGGATTAACAAGAATATATTTCATTTAGATATTTAATTTATTTCAGATTGTAGTTATGAGCAATTTTGCTTTTATACAATATACAGTATATTAAAACAAAAAAAAAAAAGCATCAGGTAGACATGTCAAAAGATAAATAAAACAAAAAGAAAAACAAATAGCCTACAGTATAGTAACTTTAGTACATTAATCTAAACAGGTCATTTGTGTACAGATAATCAATTTTTTTTTTTTAAATTCTTAGCCTAATGTTAACTTGCTTGTGATTCTTTTAAATAAGCTTAAAAAAGCTTATCAAAGTAAAAATTTCCAAAAAAAAAAGCTTATCAAAATTATTTTGTGTCCCTTATTCATATTTTTGAAAGGTGGCAACCCTAGTGACAGCGAAGAAACGCCTGAGAGATACTTATGTGCAGACGACAAAAATCATGTACATTATAATTTCACAAAAAAAAATAACTTGTAAATATTGTAAATAAATGATTCGTTTCTTACCTTCAGGTGAAACATATTTAGACGAAAAAAGAAAAAATACATTTATTATTTTGTCAAGGCCCTGGTGGTCATGTGTCATTGAGCATGGAGCCGGTGCGCTTGTACATATACTGAGATTGTATCGTCGACCTCAGGGCAGGTCCAATGTGAGTAGTTTCTTCTGACTTGAGACAGCACTGGGAATTTTTTTTTCATTTCAGACATTTAGTATAATTGGTGATACAATGATTACTGACCTAGATAACCTGACTTGATAGAACAGTTGTGTCTAGAAACTGGCTGAATAATCCACATTTACCACATTTGTTTTTGTCATCTGCGCATATATTTTTGTCAATACAGCAGGGCTGCCGGAAGTTGTGTCAAAATTCTCGAAATCGATCTAAAAAGGATTATTTCACCTCTAGATCATCATAGGGTTGGGGCCAAGTGGGTTTAATACATAGTTGGAGTTAGGGTTAAGGTAAGGTTAGAACTGTAAACAAAAATTTAAGGCTTCTATTCATTTTGATCATGTGCTAAGAATGTGGATTATTCCTCCCGCTTTTAGCATCTCTTGATAGAACGCACAATGGAAAATGGTCGCCATAAGAAGTCGAACGAATGATACAGATGAAACGTACAAATTATGATTTGAATGTATACGTAAAACAATTGTAAATAAATATTTCTTTTGAGAAATTTATTTTTTAAAAAAAAATGTTTAGAAGTAAATTGAAAAACAGAAGAAAATAATAAAAAATGATTACTATTTAAAACTTTAGCACAATATTTGGTCAGCCTGAAATCAACATAAGTGTTTTGTTCAGTGCAGAAATACTGTGCTATCTCGCCATCCCGTTTTTTATTTGGGCAACAAGTTTGTCTTTTAGCATTATTTCAGTTATAAAAATAAAGATTTTCTAGAATATAAAACAGAAATTTTATAATTTAGATAATACTGCAGCCGCTACAGGGTCCGACATTCATTTTTTTTAATGGGCGGCAACAAGTTGCCTCCCTAAAAGACCAATGGGTGGCAACTTTCAGGTATGAATGGCAACTCTTTTGATTGTTCGCAAAGATTTATATTTAACTACCATACATGTATTAAAACATGAGATATATAATACTAAAGTTGTGTGAATATTCTAAACATGTGTGTTTTTAAATATTGTATTACTATTTATGGGTAAACAAGGGGAATATGGTTAAATGTCACTTGCTAATTAGATACTTTAAACTTGTGACCATAAAAAAATGGATGGCAAATATTTGCCACTGCTTGTGCATCTTGGGTGGCATTTTTAAAGATATGATGGCATTTGCCGCCATTGCCATAATAAGCGTCAAGCCCTGCGCTATATCAACTTGTGTCTGTTGTCCTTATCAACCATGAAAAATAATCACCAAATTACCGCCTAGATCTTTCTTACATTCTACTGTAATCAATGGGGAGTCTCCTGTCCTCTCTTCTAAAGTTCATGTACCGGTATTAGTAAAGGTAAACATGAACTTGTGTAGTCAGTTTTATATCCAGTATATGTTTCACAAATAAATCAAGCAGAACTTTTCAGTTATGCTTAAGATGGATAACACTTAAACAAAAACCCGACTGAAACAGCTCCGGTGGTCCAGTGGATTAAGGCTACTGCTGGATTGGAGCTGTGTGTATAAGGGGGGGGTAGGTTCGATCCCCAGACATCACTGGTGCTGAGGGGTGATAGAGGGATTTTTTCTTGTTACAGGGATACTAAGTATAAGGGGGGGGGGGGCGTTGGTTCGATCCCCTGGGCTGCCCTGGTGCTGAGGGATGATGGAATTTTCTTTCGTCATCGTACGGCACGTGATTTTTTCTCGTTACAGTGAAACCAAGTACGGAAATTTCTGACAAAATTGGAATTACGCTCACCTGAAGAACGAAAAACGGACTCAGAGCTATAGCATCACTGTTGTATCCTGTATAAGAATGTAAAATATATAAAATACTGTCTTGTAAATACTAGTCAATAAAATTACGCAGTTTCCTTCGGGAAATTTATTTTAAAAAAAAAACCCGATAAGTCCCATCCTTGTGCCGTTGTCTGTATCATGCAGGTTGTAAAACAGGACGATGACATAAGCCGAGACTTTCCATGTTCGCGTCTCAGTCAAGCCATCTTTGGAACGGGTTGTTTCCCTGGCTTGCCAGTATTTTTTAACTCAGTACATTGGTTCTCTAAGAACCGTAGCAGTATAAAGATATAGTATACAACTTAAGTTGAACTAGATATTCATTAACATCTATTAATGCATTTTAATTAACCCACAATAAAATGCAACTGAACCTGAGTTTAGGTTTACCTTTAGTAATTATAGAAGAGAGAACAGAAAGAATATGCCCAATGATTACAGTAGATTATAAGATAGATCTAGGCAGGTAATTTGGCGATTGTTTTTCATGTAATATTGAGGTGGATAAAATTTACATTGTGCTATTTAGTGGTGCCTCAAGCTTCACAAGATGATAAAAATACTGATAGAGCTCATTTAGGGCCCACTATTAATAGTCAAAACAAGAATTTAACAAATTTTAGGATAAAAATTTAAGATTATGAGAAAACTTTGTAACTCGTTTTTTCTTGTTTTACAGTGTAAGTTGAAATAATCTAATTTCTTAGAAATTTAAATCGCTGTTACTTTATGATTACCAATAATAAAAAAAAAAACCTTAACAAAAATTAAAACACTACAACCGAACATTACTAAAAAAGTAACCTGAAGTACAACACAATGGAAATAATACAAAAATAATAAGTGCAGTTATAGGGAAGAAAAAAAATTCCGGCTCTATAAATAAAACCTGATTTATCACTAATATAATAAAAGTCAAGTTATGTCATTCTGTCACGCTTGAGAAGCGTTATTCTGATAAACATCCAAACAATTACTTTAATCAATTTATTTTAAAACATATTTCTGTCCGTATTTTGACGGCCTTTTATTTGTAAAAATAGTCGGTAGTCTTAGGTACTCTTAGGTATTATTAGGTGCTCTTAGGTATTATTAGGTGCTCTTAGGTATTCTTCTGTACTCTTATGTATTCTTTGCTACTCTTAGGTACTCATAGGTACTCTTAAGTATTCTTACATATTCTTAGGTACTATTAGGTATTCTTAGGTGCTCTTAGGTATTCTTACGTACGCTTATTTATTCTTAGGTACCGTACTCATAAGTATTCTTAGTTATTCTTACATATTCTTAGGAACTCTTAGGTATTCTTGGATACTCTTGTCTTCTTAGGTACTCTTAGATATTCTTAGGTACTTTTAGTTACTCTAAGGTAGTCTTAGCTATTCTTAGGTGCTCTTACATACTCATGTATTAGCTACTCATAGGTATTCTTAAGTATTCTTACATATTAGGTACTCAGGTATTCTTGGGTACTCTTAGTTATTCTAAGGTACTTTTAGGTATTCTTAGATACTCTTAAGTATTCTTAGGGATTCAGAGGGGAGGTGGGCAACTAATGGGGTTGGAGGGAGGTGTGGGGTGCATTTATTTTTCCTAAAAGGCCATCAAAATGTGGATAGAAATATGTTTTAAAATAAAGTAATTGTTTGTATGTTTATCAGAATAACACTTCAAGCGTGACAGAATGACACAACTTACCTTTTATTATATTAGAGA
>PXIH01S0006286.1:3000-14005 GCA_003024985.2 Euperipatoides rowelli | reverse complement strand
TATAGTGGAAAACTGTTGCAGGTGAAAGTGAAATTAGTATTTTTAAACAGTTTTAAGTTATTAAAAAGGTAGGTAGTTATGTAGTAAGTAGGGAGGAAGGAGATAGAAAGGGAGGGAGGTAAGGATGGAGGTAGGAATTGAGGTAAGCAGGGAGTTAGAAAGGGAAGTATAGAGGGAGGTAGGGTTGGAGATATGGAGGGAGAGAAGAAAAGAGGTAGGTAGGGAAGGAGGGAGGTAGGGAGTGAGGTAAGGATGTAGGAAGGGAGGTATGGAAGGATGTAAGGAGGTAGGTGGGTAGATAGGAAGGGAGGAAGGTATGGAGGAAGGGAGAGAGGTGGATATAAGGTTGTGAGATAGATAGAGAGGTAGGAGGCAGGTAGGGAGAGAGAGAGAGTGGTATGTAGGTAGGTAGGTATATAGATAGATCTGAGTTATTTTGACATAAATAAGCAAAGAAAAGATCAAAGTAATTTAGAATAGTTGAATGAAGAGCTGAGAATTTTCGATGGTTTTGTATTAATTTCTTTCTTAAAAATTAGATTACACTTTTGAAAATTTTGGTAATAAATTAACATCCTAGGGCACATCTATGTTCTGCACAGGTTTAGCTAGTGTATGTCTAATTTTATATTGTAAAAAATAATTTGCAATACATAATTCTAAACTTTGCCAATTGTTTTCTCTCTATTGCTTTTTTTATGGTATGATAACTTTGTGGAACAAATATTTATTAAACTGCTTTACCAATTAAATGTAATTGGAAGAACTTCTTCATTTCTAAATAAGAATTGTCATATCTCTAGAGTATTCCATTAGTTAGACATAATGAATATTGTAAACCATTATATAAGAGTTACATAAAAAAATCACAGATATTTTCAATCTATTTTACTTAAAACCTTGAAACTTTTTATTAACATTATTATTTGTATCATTGATTATCTTAAAAAAAACACATTTATAACCATCTATCAATATATCTCAAAAGAAATTCTTTTTATAAAATTGCACTCTATTTCATGAATCTAGGTCATTTTAAGTAGGGAGTGATCTAAATCACATATTAGTTTTTGATTATGTAAACTAATTAAAAGAATCTATCTACCAATTTTCAAAATATAATGTTGATTGGTTAGATTTTTATATCCATCCCTCATGTTCCCTTAAGGTAGCGGGCACACACCGATGATAAAATGTCTGTGAGAGAGATGTCAAAGATAAATTTGACACTCATAATTTTTTTCTTTGAATTGACATCTCTCGTAAATGTTTGTAGTCTCTTTCTTTAAGTCTGTGTATTTTATAATTATGTAAAATTTATATAAGTTTTTGTATTCAACTATTTGTTTTCCTGTACTGTATATTTATTTCTGTAGACATTGCTATTCATTATCATTGGGCACATTCTCCGAGGCGGAGGTTTGCATTCAAGAATCACCAAAGATTTCTATATTGAGTTCTACTTTTTAATACAGAGAATTGACTGACGTTAGCCCAGTCCTTAAGGTCATCCAATCATTCTCTTCTTCGACTTCCTCTTTATTTTCCCTTTCTGTCCATCCCTCAAGTGATGTTAGTAATCTAATTCCTGTAGATATTCCTATTATTCAATTTTATATGGTATGGTTGTTTTTATACCTACTCAGTCTCTGTATTGTATTTTTAAATATTGATAGACTGTATAAAAACTGTACCAGATTCATATAAAACAAGTCACTTTCACCAAAGTTTTTATTAATCGAATTGCCTGATGTTAGCCCAGTCCTTAAGGTCATCCAATCATTCTGTTCTTGGACTTCCTCTTTATTTTCCCTTTCTGTCCATCCCTCAAGTGATGTTACTAATCTAATTCCTGTAGATATTCCTATTATTCAATTTTATATGGTATGGGTGTTTTACTCACTCTCTATACTGTATTTTGTAAATATTGATAGACTGTATATAAACTATACCAGATTCATATAAAACAAGTCACTTTCACCAAAGTTTTTATTAATAAATAATAATTATTATAAATGTTTCCAAAATAATGGATTTGTATAATCAACTCTGTTAATTCAATTAAATGGTTTTGATGCCAGTTAACTTCATGTTAAATGCTGTGTCGATGGCATATAGAACTGTTGCTTTTAATGGTTTACGTTTATTGTGATATTAGTCTCAGTCAGATAATGGTTGTAAAAATAGTAATTTTTTCAAGATTTATTAATATTATGGATATTCATCAGTCTTCCTTTTAATGGCTCTTTTCGTGTTTGGGTTAAAGGTTTGCTATTTGATGCCACGAGTGCCGCAATATTTGGTGAGTAACATGTTCGTGTTGTCGGTGATTGACTGTAATTTAACTTTTTGATAGATAAATTATCAAAAGTAGAACCCTAATCTACTTCTGCAATTTATCAAGGACATCTTTTACCACAGTTTTTTTTTAGAGGATGTACAACACACACGACAGAATTTATCGCAGTCATCAAATTCCCCTTATTCTTAGAAATTTTATCACCATGTTTCCTCGCCTTTAAATACATTTGTTGACTCTTATGGGGTGTAAAATTTTAATATACCACATATGGAAGCCTTTACAACAAATTAATTACTTGTTAAGTACCCTTCAGAAGGGATCCAATGTTTTGTATATCAATCCTATTAATTTTGAACTTTTTGATTTTTCAGTTTAATTAGGAATAAAATAATGTTGGGCATGCTTGAGAAAACTATCAAAAGTTACTCCTAAATATTTAAAGGCTCCTCTCATTAGGATAGTAAAGTGCTGCTTTCTAGAATTAAAATAAAAACAGTCTAAATTGTGTGTTTCATTAGAGTTACAAGCGACCAGGGACTTTTGAAGTTCTAATTATGTTCTGAATTTATATAATGCTTTTGTTTGATTTAAAAGTTGTATATAGTTTTATAATATGGGAATCTATGTCAAATAATTTATTAAAGAAGTTTCAATGAATCTTTCTAAATTACTACCGGCCTATTTGAAAATTTTATTCAGGTTGCAAAATATATCAATACTTTTTAAATTATTTTGTTTTATTAATCTTCTTCAGGATGAATTAGTTATATATTTTTTTAAATTTTAAATGGAAAGCTAAGAATACAAATTGTTTAAAAACATTAAAAAACAGATTTTATTATAATATTTTCCAAGAATTAACAGATACAGACAATGTTGCCAATGGACAGATGTTTTTGATTTTGCTTGTACACATTATTGCCTGGGGCTAGATTCCATATACTCCGGACATGCAGATCATATATTTTTACAGCTTCTTTTTTGGCAACGTGCTGAATTATTGCAATCAGCTTTGATTGGGTAATGGTTTATTCCTCATGTTCGCAATTCTTTTTCTTTACTATAAATAAATAAATATCAGTATTTACCTATGATATTTTCTTTCATTCTTTACTTTTTGAAGTGTTGTTGCTGTGATGGACGTTTTGATTCCATAATGGTATATATAAATTTTTTTATTTCTGTATAGAATCCAATCATTTTCTCGTGATACATTGAGAAAGTGAAAAACAATTCTCAAATCATTTTGAGAATTGTTTTTCAAATTGAATTCAAGCTCTTGTTTGGTACATGTCAATGTGTTTTTTATTCTTTGTTCCATATTTTATAAGTCTATGGTTTCTTTTGTGTAAATAATTCATCATGTGTACAATTTCTTTTTCCAGTCTGCCATAGTATGGAGATGTTGTCATTTGAAAATTCTTGTCCTTTCTTTAGTAAATATTTTTTTATCAATGAGTTTAGTCCCAGCTCCTTGAATTCTGCTATTTTGCAATATTGCTGAAATTTTAGATGAGAAGACTAAAGCCAAGCGAGTTATGTTGGTAGGCTGAGTGAGTCTTGGACTTACTGTTGAATGTAATCATTTGTTGGAATCAGATCGTTTTGCATATTTATCGTGATCATAATGTTTGGAGTGAAACTACTTGATTGAACAATAAAAATGCTTCGACGAGTTCTGAAAGAGAAAAGAAATTTTTTTATTAGCATGAGGAGATGAGAAAAAGAGATTGAGCAGGCTGCCTCATATCAGAATGCTCATTGATTGAAGTAGGGAACTAGTATTATACAAAGTATTAGTGAAAAGAAAATAAGCAGCCTGCTAACTGATTGTCGTTCTTGATTGTACATAATGAAAGGGCATATGAACAGGGCAGGTGTCTTTCAACATCAAAGGACTAAACTACAATAAAACATTTATTCTTAAAACGGATGCTTTTTCTCCTCCTTATCCCAAAGAAATATCTGGGTAGCAAACTTCACAACTCTTGGGATCCCTAAAATGACAAGAAACAACTGTGATTGGTTAATGTCTGGGTCGACAGTTGTGTAAAAATGATCAAAATTGATCAAAAAAATGTAATGCACTTAATGATTATCATAGGATTAGGGCATGGTTGTTTATTATGTTGTAGGTGTTAGGGTTAGGGTGAAGGTTAGGATTGCAAATAAAAAAAAGGCAGCTAATAGTTGATTGTCATGCACCATTGGTTAGTTTTGGGATCACTTGAGATGTGAAGTTTGCCACCCTGACACTAGTAAACTCCTGCTCATTATATACTGTATGTATAAAAATAGATGAAACTTATTTTAAATGATTCAAATATTGAGAATATAATTTTATTAATATAAAAAAAATTATTAGAAAGGAATTTTTCTAAATAAAATTAATTAAGAAAAACATTTATTTTTTCATCTACAGTAAACACTTTTACATTTTAATCACATTCAATAAAATGACAGCTTGCATGTCATATATTCTTAATTTCCACATGATTATTGTAAGATTGGTTGTGATGTCACTTTTTGAATTATACCTGTCATTCATTTCCTCGTTAATTTTATACAAGATGCTCAGCCATTAGGAAATGATACTAGATTCTGTCTTTTAAAATACCTTACTGATTTCCTACTAGTGGAAATATTATTTTTTAAAAAATATTGTTAGTATCTGACAAATTCTAAAATTAGATAAAGGAAATTATACCCAGAATTGTTTACATCAGAATAAAAATTATGAAATTATTATTTTAGCATTTTCCTGATTAGTTTTCCAAAATTAAAAATACCTTTCCACCCTAAATTCATTAAAGTGATCTTTACCATGATATTTTACTCGTATAAAATATCTTTGCACACAAACTTCATTTTTTATTCACTAAAACTAGATTATATAACATTTATATAACTGCAAAAGAAAATATAATGTGTCAAATAGAAGAGCAGTTAAATACTTGAAGATGTTTTGTTCTAGAGATGGCATGAATATACACTAAGTATTCAGTTACTGAGAACCATCTTTTAAATATATGTAAAAATCTTTCAACTGATAAAATGTTACAAGAGGCATGAGAGACATATTATTATTATTTATTTATTTTTTATAAAAAAAATAAATCTCCTCTCTAACAAGAGAAGAGATGTATTTTTATTTATTTTTTTGAGGTTAATCAAATTAAATACACCAGAAAATTTCAATAATACATCAGAAACAGGCTCCTAAGATGTTAACAAGGGCAGCGTAATTGGAAAAACCCAAAGCAAGCTGTTACAACTAGGGAAAAAACCATTCCGTAACTGCCCAAGCCAAGGCGCGAACCTATACACCTCAGCATATGCCTTCGGTTCATCAAGCGGAAGCGAATCCGCTCGACCACGGAAACGAGATGTGAGAGACATATTATTTCAAGCATATTATCATTTGGTTCTTAAATATCACAGTTATCTCTAAGTTTATGGTAACTCACAAACAGTTACCAGAAAAATATTGTAAACTTGTTTGTATGCCTCTCTGGATAAACTCAATTTGAAAAAAAAATATATATAAAAAATTAAGTTACCTCTTGTTTTATAATTATAATTTAAAAGAAACTTGAAATGGTAAACATTTTTATTTTCTCACAAAATATTGTTAAATTTATCTTATGCATACATGCCATAACACATGTAGACAATATCTTCTAGATGTGATTTTTTTTAGTAATTTAATTATTTTATTATAAGGGTACAATTTATTGAATAAAAAATTAATAAAATGTTCAGAATTTATTAAGTTTAAAATACATAATTGCTTAAATTTTACTTTGTTTCATCTATGAAAAGTAAAAAAAAAAAAATAATGCCATTTTGTGCTGTCATGCCTAATGGGTAAATTCTTATATAAAATGCCTCAATAACATTTACAATTTGCAATTTATTACAATAACTATCTGAGAGATAGGTAAGGCTATTGTCTTATTACACATGGAAAAGTCAAATTATATAAGGTACCTGTATCAAATAAGGTTAGGCTCTTTATAAGGCCAATAAGGCTTTTTGAAAAAAATATGTTGCTATCCTACTAAATGGCTGCATCTATTTGATATTGGCTTTACTTAGATCATGCAATGTTACTTTGAAGCTTCTAGATTGGTGCATTGCTTGTTAGTTGCATGTCCCATCTTGAGGGCATCTCGCTACATTCCAGGCACAACCTCGCTGGGCTATGGTATGTTATTGTCCAGCATATTTGTATTTGTATTTTGCTGTTAATTTAAGTATGTAGAAATTTATACATAAATTACCATAAATTAAGCTTGATTTTAGCAAATAATACATTTTTTTGTTCATTATTAAGTTAGCTTTAAGAACATCTAATGTAATCTTTCATATTTGTAACCATTTAGTCTTAGTAAGTAAAATATGTAGTATAAAATTAGGTCCTTAATAAAGCCAATGATGGCTTTATTTGGAAAATTGTAACCTAATGGCATGTCATGGTTTATTATTATAGTTGTTTCAGAAGATATCAACAAGTATTAATCTTGTACACAAAATATCTAGCAGCATTTTAATGTAAAATTTTAAGTTCATTTTTATTTCTTTATATTGGCAGAATATTAACAAATTAATGCTAAGGTGGCCTTATTTGGTACAGGTACTTTAATCAGTAAAATCAGTAATGAAACCAGGCTAATTATAATGTTTGTCAACATAAGAGTAATCCAAATTTATAAATTTCATAAAACAAACAGAATAATGATTTTTTTTTAAGGAGAATGGAAAATATTAACAATAATGATATATTAATAATAAACTACATAACAAAAAATGAAATAATGTCTTACCAAAAGCATCCCAATTTACAGGACTTGTGTGCAAAATTTTTTTTTTATTCCCAGAACTCATGACAATATTAATTTATGCCTTCAATTTAATTTTTTTTTCATAAAAAAAACTCATGTAATTTCTGATGAGAAATTTTGTAGAACTATTAAAAAAAAAAAGATAAATGATTGTAGAATGATATTCTTTTTTTAATTACTTTAGTCTAAGCATTTAAACTGCTATTAAAACAAACAACTCACGTGACATTTTTCTGACTTTTACGGTCATGTGCATATTATATTTCAGGGAGAGGGGGGGGGGTGGGTGCATGAAATACCCACAAAGAGATGCGGGAAAATAGCTTAAATAAATATAATATTAAGAATGGTATTTAAACTAATTATTTCAGGTCGAATTGAGATATGAGATGTAAAAATAATGGCAATCTGATTTTTTTTTTATAACATCTACTTTTTTTAATTTTTTTTATTATTGATTTTCAAGGATAATTACTAAAAAAAAAATTCCACTGTAAAAAAATAAATTAAAATGCATAAAAAAATGTTATTTAAAGATAAAATTAAGACTATTTCTCTCCTCCATCTGAGATTACAAAATAAAGGTTTCAATATTGGGTCTGAGATTATTTTGATGAGGCAATAGTCTCTAAACAGTAGACTGCTGTATATCCCAGTACTTTGTTTTGATTTTTTAAAAAAAAAAAAATTGAACCATAATAGCACAATGGTTGAATTTGATAATGACTCTGTAAAAATACTTAAACACTTAGTTCATTGGCTATGACTTTGTGCCTTTAGTTGAATTGGCCATCATCTGATATTGGCTCCGATGTATTGAAAGAAGACAAGCCATCACAAGCGGTATGCAAAATCCAGTGTTCATATTTGATAATATTTGCATAAAGGTAGTAAATGATATACTGTACATTATAATAATGATTATTTTTGCTTGTTTTATTATTTATATTATTATCAAGTGACCTAAAATGGCACTTCTTGTGAAGGTCAGGTTATCCTATATATTCATTGGAAAAAGCGTGTTTTGAAGCCAGTATTTTCTGATGCTGGTAACAGTGCCATCTATGAACTATTTTTAGAAACTTTAATGTTACGGGCTTATCAGCCTGGGAACTAAGGATTAAGAATCATAATTCTTATGTATGAGAGAGAGTGAGTGAATGAGTGATGCTCGTATAACAGGCTTATTTGAAGCCGTGTTCCGAAGCCAGTAACAGTGCCATCTATGAACTATTTTTAGAAACTTTATAAGTGGTGTTTTCTCAAAAAAGAAAACAACTTGACTAAATGTATAATAATAAGTAGCTACGTAGTAATGCCAAATAAAAAATATTTGATGCCCAAATAATGGGCTTATTTGCTAGTTTGTATAAAAAAAACCTTCAGCTAAACATGATAGGTTCTAGGGGCCTCTTCTTCAATTAACCAATCAGACTTTCTATCTATCTTGCATATCGATTTTCAAAATTTAAAATTAAAATGTTAGGCGTACTGCATAATTCAAACATCGTTCACAATTTATTAGGATGATTTAAAATAATATCCAATTTTGATATTTTCTGTTCCTAGTAAGCATTGTCTATTTTTTATTTTTTTTTAAATATTCAAAGTGAATCAACTCAGCGGGTGGTTTTATTCTGCATGTCCCTCCACCTTAATGATTAATGATTACTAAACGCAAAACCTGTGACTATTGTAACAGTAAAACTAACGTATTTGCCAAACAATTTTTCCTTTATTAGCTAGAAAAAATAAATAATCCCCCCCCCCAAAAAAAACAACAACATTATGCACATAAATAAAACAAGTCTTGTCTTAAATTCTTTTTTTTTTCTCAAAAACAAAATAAGTAGGTCAACTAAATGTAAAGTGGAATCCATTATTAATCTGTTAGTAATAGCCTAATTTATTCGTTATTTTAGCGATATTTTGTGTATATTAGAGTACATAACTCAAAGGTAAATTGCCGAGGAAGAACTAATTTGATTTGATTGTAATGAATTAAAAAATAACGTAACTTGTTAACAAGTGTTTGAATTGTTATACGGTTTGTGCAACTGTGGCTATCCACTTGGCAATAATAAAAATTTAAAAAAAAATCCATAACCCACATACACAGTAACGCTGGCCTTCTAATAAAACCATCTTCAAAGACAGGAATATTTCAAATACAAATACAAATATGCCAGACAACAACAAATGATAGTCCAGCGAGGTTGTAATCATATCATTCTCTAATTGCAACATAAGCAGCTAAGCATTTATTTTTAACTTTAGGGAATGTAAAAAAAGGTTAGGGTTAAACAATGTAGCATTTATGCAATTTAAGACACAACAGTAAGACATTTTAACATGGACTACATATAGTAACGCTACCGTCTCTCAACTATGACTTAGCACATTAGCTCACCACGCTTAGACAATACTGTCTCAAATGGGCAGAGCTAAAGACAATTATTTTAAAAATTGAAAATTGTCAATAACTTTTTTTTATGCATTTAATTTTTTTTTTAGCAATTATTTTTGAAAATCAATAATAATAAAAAAATTTAAAAAATCCGTTGCATTTGACCTTTAAAAAAAAAAGATATAATTTTATCCTTTTTATTTAATTACTCTTTATTGGTTTTTCTTTTTTTTTTTTCATCATTTATCTCCATTATATCTTGAAGTATTTTGGGATGAAAAAAATGTAAATGTAGACTTAGAGACAATATGATAGAGATCAAACTGTGGGCATTTGTCATGATAAGAAAGATACCCCTGATTCAATTTAAAGCTATATAATAGTAAATATGTCCTCACATTTACACTTTCAAAGTCAACCTTATTGAAAATATATATTTGAAAATAATACAAATAATAATACTTTTAATATAATGTCAAGTTTTTTCATTAGATTTTTAGATTCTTGTGTTAGTTTTTAATCAGGTTTGTTGTACCCGTGATACATTTTGCTGCATCTAAGATACTTTCTTTGATGGTAAAATTGATTCTTTCAGATCTTGTATTTCTTCCTGCATATCTAGTAATGTGCCAAAACTGTGTTTTAGTTCTAAGTGAAACTCTTGTGTGTGTTTCCTTAGGTTTTCCTTATCAATTGATGGAAATTTACTTTTGACAAGTTTGACCTTTCAAGTGTGGAGTTTAGAATGGTACAGCACCTTACTAGCCTATGATCACTGCCTGTGTTGAATTGATTGAAATTTGATATGTCTTGCATTATCTTATTGTTAGCAAGTTTGTAATTAATTCCATTATTCACTCCGATTGTTCCTCCAAGTCCATTTCCTCTTTCATGCCTTTTTAAAAAAATTAATTCATTATGAACAAATTATTATTCTATGAAAATTCTGACATTCTTCTCCTCTATCAATCTGCTAACCATGACCAAATTTTCCCACTGAATTGTCTTCTTTTTTTTCTTGTGCTCATACATTGTCATTGAAATCACCCATAATAATTTTGTAACAATAAGCTTACTTACTTTTATTATGCAAATTCTGCACATCCTCATAACATTCTTCTACTTCTTCATCTGAATGACTTGAAGTTGGTGCATATAATTGGATTATCTGAATCTCATATCATTTAGTTAGCTTAAGATTGGTTACTCTTATCAACACACTTTCTATCTCTACCATACTATCTTCAATTGCTTGTGGACAATGAATCCAACCTCACCCATCCATTCTAATGTATTTATTTAGTAGTAGAAGATATGTCCACTCTTAAGTGCTATTTGTCCTTACCTTTGCGCCTAATCTCACCTAGTCTTAAATGTCCCACTTAATTTTACACAGTTCTTCTATCTCTTGTAGTTTTGCTTCACTTGAGAGAGTTTGACAATTATATGTAG
>PXIH01S0006271.1:8748-19578 GCA_003024985.2 Euperipatoides rowelli | reverse complement strand
TGCTAGTTTAATAATAACTTTGCTGCACTCTGATTGGTTGAATACTTTAAACGGCTTTTGTCNCCTCTGTGAATGACCCAGCTCAAGTTTAAATAGCCTATAACCGGGCCAAAGTTGGAGACATTTGTGCAAAATTTCCAGCCTCTATTTCTAAAACTGTGGATTTGTATAGCAAACATACAGACAAACATTCATTTTTATGTATGAGTCNTGATCCAATATTGGAAGGACAATTGTTAATTTTAATCCTCTTATTAACTATTTCTCTTATCTTGAGTATTAAAAGTTGACAATAATTAAAATAACCGTACCATATAAATTTTTTTTAACTTTAACAAAAAGATTACCAATTTCATAATCTAACACTTTACACTCCATACCATATCATCAGTGAATTTTTTGTTACTATATATACATATATACACTGTACAATGTTAACAGTATCAGATTCAAGATTTACATGTCATAATAATTAAAAATACAATTCCAGAGGTCATACAATATTTCGGATAGAAAAAAAACATGAAAAAAATCATCTCTACATATGGACAAATTCCGGGAAAAAGGTTTTCCCTGAACCGTTAACCTTAGGGTTACTGGTAAGTTTCTAGTCCATCACTCAGATAGCTCCTGCAGGGCCATCCGAATGAATTAGAGCCAAAAACTAGAATATTAATATGAACACTGAGAAATATGTTAAGAAAGAAGCTTGAGGTATTTACTTGTATTAATTGTAATTAAAAGGAAGTTCCACCCTCAGATCGATGTGAAACAAATTTAAAAAAAAATAAAATTATAACCTCTTTATTAAATTACACCATAATGACATTGGTAAGTTCCCCACAAATATAATTCATTAAATAAGCACTGTGTGTTTAGTTAACCTATTTGCAGATAATTATACTTTTTTTTTCATTCTTTAAATCGCTTGAATTTACAGATGTCTTCTGTTAATATCTTTGATATTACATAAAATATGAAAAAGAGACTGGTACAAACTGTAAAAGAATAAACTTTAATGTAGGCTAACCAAACTAGCACATCATTTTGGAAACTGATTAAACAATTCTAACAATAATACACAATTCCAAACATTTGTTGTCAAGTGTATTTGAAAAGGTGGATTATTGTATGTATTTCAATACAGTACATTATTACCTCTTCTTAATTGAGGGTAAGTCGGTCGGGGAGTCTACGGAGCTGCATGGAATATCTGATGGAGGGCATGGCCTGGGGGGACCAGGAGCACCGATGGAGGTGGTAATATTTCTGCAGGTGTTGAGTCGCCTCTGAGGTGAGGTGTAAATAGCTCCAATCATTGGCATCGTCTACCTGTGAGCTTGGGCTGTGGGGTGGTGGAGGTTCCACAGGAAGGTGGCATGGCCTGATTTGGTCTGATGCCTCTTACCTTCCTTGCCATTCTCAAAGAGAATCTAGTACGTGACGGGGCTTAATATCTTTTTGACAGTTCCGACTTCCCACTTATTGGAATATTTTCCTAGATGTTAGGACCTGGCTAAGATGTGCTGTCCTGAGTTGAATTTGCCTATGAAGCAGCTTATAGATATTGGTGGGAGGGGATTTATGCGTTGGAGCAGGTCACAAAGTTTTTATCCAAGGAACATCTCAGGGCTTTGCCTTAGGGTTACGTGAGGGGTGCTTCTATACTTGAAAAGTAATTAATTAAGTCTTATTAGTAGGGGAACTTTGTGGTGGTCTTTATCGAGTTTTAGAAGCAAGCTCTTGAATGTGTCAAACTTTTCCGCTTGGCCGTTTGATACGGGGGGGGGCTTTGTCTGGATGATTCCACATTTTTTGCAGTATTGTTTGAAAAGAAGAGGTGAATTGTGTGCCGTTATCGGTAACTAGTTGGGTAGGATACCCATAGCGTATAAATATTTGATCTAGTTGGAGCATGATTGAATTTGAGTCGGTCCCCGAAAGATGATGATTTCAGGCCACTTGGAAAAGGCAGCCACCAGGACCATAAATGTTTTGCCTAGAAAGAGACCCATCAAGTCCAAGTGGACCCTTAGCCAGGGTTCCGGGTATGATCCATTGGTGGGGAGTATTTTTTTTAGGGTTTCTTGCTTGCACCTGACAGGTTCGGCAGGTGAGTGCTTTCTTTTCAATGTCGGTCCATTTTAGGCCACCAGCAGATGGATCAGACCAAGAGTCTCCTAGGATGAGAAGGTGTATGGTGGTTGGAACGACTACTCTTAACCCCCATAACAACCTTCCTGCATGGATAATTGGTCTTATTTTAGTTGAAGTGTTGTGGAAAAGGTTCTGTGCTCTTTTTAATGGGAGATCAACCATGTTTTATGTAATTGCATATTTTGGAGAGTTCCTTATCTTTCTTTGTTTCATGGGCAATGTCAGAAATGTACCACGGGAAGTTTTCTAGAAAATTGATGACTAAGATGTCTTGGCACTGCTCTTCGACCGTAGAATGGGTATAGGGTAGGGGGAGTCTGGATAAGGCATCGGCGTTAATATCTTTTGAGATCTTGAAGAGGATATCGAAATTGTAGGTGGACAAGATGATGGCACATCTTTGTAGTCTGCTTGCGGCTATGACAGGAATTTCCTTGTGTGGAAAATTCGGGTGAGGGGTATGTGGTCAGTAAAGATNGTAAACTTCCTTCCATAGAGATATTTGTGGAATTTATTTATTGCAAAGATTATCCCCAAACCTTCCTTGTCATGCTGGCTATAGTTTTGTTCAGTCTTAGTTAAGGCACGGGAGGCAAACATTATTGGCCTCTGAGAACCGGGGCGAGAGGATAGTCCCTAGTCCCCAAGGTGAGGCATCTGTGGCAACTATGATTGGTAAGCTGGGGTTATAATGGGTTAAGAGGTTGTTGGAGGAAATAGTTTGTTTCACTAGCTCAAATTGAGAAGCATTACTATCCCATGACCATTTGACATTTTTGCCTAACAGGTTGTTTAGGGTTGTAATTTTTGTCNAAGAGGTTGTTGGAGGAAATAGTTTGTTTTACTAGCTCAAATTGAGAAGCTGCATTACTATCCCATGGCCATTTGACATTTTTTCCTAACAGGTTGTTTAGGGTTGTAATTTTTGTCAATAAATTGGGGATGAATTTCCTGTAATAGCCTAAGAGCCTAGGAATGAGCATAATTGGTCTACATTGTTCGGGGGGGGGGGGGGGGCAGTACAATTTCAGAATTATTTTCTAGTAGTCATCCAAGAAAAAATCAGTGAATCCTTATGAAAAAATTGGGAGCACCTGGAATAAAACTCCAAGAGTTAGAAAGCCAAAGATTGGAAGAACTGTATTGTCCAAAGATGCTTTTAATTGTGTTACAACAGTAGCAATCTCTCATTTTTTCATCCATGTGTTAGCTAGCCCACCATGAAAGTCTTTTTTCTGTATTAACGTTCGATCAAAATCTATAAACCAATTAACAGAAGACTCGGAAGCATGCGTTAAATTGCAATGAACAAAGTTTGAAGTTGAACCAGATATTAAAAAAACTCAATAGTATGAAGCAAAAAATTCCAGTAAATAATTTATAAGTATTTTTTTTTAAAAAAATATGTTTCCTCCTAACAGAAGAAACAAACCATTTTTATGCCAAGGGGCAGTGGCGCAGAGGGTTGAGCTGTGCTGTTTCATATTCTCGGTGAGAGCCAAGCTAGCGACCAGGGTACGTGGCTTGCACTATCTGACCCCAAATACTACTCCCAATTGTCTTCCTTTATGAATGGCAGGGAGTATGGGGTACTATTCAACCAGTCAGCACGACTCAGACTTTGCTATCTAAAGATATGAATTTCTGAAGATACTTAAATATTAAGTCAACCATTGGATGAATGTCTAATCGTCAGATAGTAATAACATTGTAAATATATATATGTGTGTATAGTTTGTAAGTGTAAATAGTTTCTCGAGACGATTCGCCTCAGCCGTCAGGTGGCATTGGCGCATATAAGCCTAAAAAAAAAAAAATTATATAAAATATATACAATGTAGGCTATTGTGGTCTATTAAAATATTGATTGTGTTTTGAACATTCTTCAGTTCTTCTACGTACATACAGGAACATTTTCAAGTCCTGGGAGATTCTTGCTTCCTGTAACCAAAAGTGAAGAACTCCCTGGTCCTGGATTCTTCCAGAAATAAAGGATCCAGGATTTTGGGTCAGATCTGAGGTCAGATTCAATGCGACCTCAGTATATGTCTTGGGAGCAGAGGTAGTCGAGCTCACAACCACTTCTAGACAATTTATTTACAATATATAATTTGTTGGCACACAAAATATTTTGTCTTATTTGGGCATCCAAGTCAAATTCTGACAATTTTTTACTATATCACATAACAGAATTTGTTTGGTAAAATAAATTCTGCTATGTGTAATAGTAAACCCAACATTTCTTTCAAAAACAATTTCCTTTCAATGTTTGTACAACTCCAGTGGTCTACGCTGTGGGCTGCCGGAGCTAGAACATATAAGTGGTCGTTGATTCGATCCTGGCCAGTCCGCACTGGGGATTTTTTCTTGCAGATATATATATATATAAAGGAATCATTAGTTGTAGCCTACTAAAATTGGATTTATGACAAACAATTGAATGGAAACAGAAATACGCAAGATGGCTGAAAGGCAAGATCATTGTTGTATCCTGTAAAGAAGAATGTATAAAATATATATATATATACAGTATATAGTACATATGTAAATAAATACGCCTTTCCTACAATAAATTTTTTTTTTTTTTNAAAAACCATTTACAATAACTGAAAATATTTATCAACTTATCTTTGAAGAAATAACATTGAAAAATCGTCTTGAACAATGTCTAATCTGAGGGATATCCCTGGATTTAAACTAGTGACCAGCTGGAGCGCCGAGTCGGAGAGCTTTACAGACTCGACTAGCCCCGCAGGCTTCTTTCAATGTTTATATTTGTATCTCCAATTATTTATTTATTTTAATTTTCCCGAAGGAAACGTACATTTTATTTACATATGTACAGAATATTTTTACTTTCTTATACAATCTTTAACTTAATACAACAATGCTGCTCTTGCAATTCAGCCATAATGCATATTTTTTTTTTTAATTCACAAGTTTTTCAATCAAACGTGTATTTCGACTCCATATTCTGCCATAAATCCAATTTTTGTCTGAAAAATTATTCCTTTGGATATCTACAATGAGAAAAAAAACCCTGGTGCGTACTGATGTGTGAAAGAAAATTCACCATTTTGCAGCACAGTGGCTGCCCAGGATGGAACTCACGACCCTTTATATGCACAAAATCCGGTGGCAATGAAGCTAACCACTGGACCACCAGAGCAGTAAGCCCAATTATAATTTGTTTACCACCATCCTGCAATTAACGTGTCATGTACAATACTTGATATATATTTTAAAATAAATTTCCCGAAGGAAATTTCTGCGTTTATTTACAATATATACATTTGATATCTATATAAATAATACAGAAAAAATCGTCAGTGCGTACTGATGCTGAAAGAAAACTTGCCATTTTCTGCACTGGGGCTGCCCAGGGATCGAACCTGATCCCCTTATATGCACTAGCTCTGGCAGCTGCAGTTGAAACTGCTGGACCACCGGAGCTGTACTTGATATTGTTTCTTAACATTCCAGTGAACATTATTTGAGCATGCCAGCTTTATTTTTTTTAAAAAATTTCACCCTGAAAGTTGAAACAAGCCCTTAATAAACAAATATTTACAATGTCACCCCATTGGGGTAGTCGTGTGGTTACGGTACATTGCTCAGCGCTACGGTGGCTAAGATTGCTACCGGTTCGAATCCAGGGAATCCTTCATTCCCCAAATTAAATTTGTTCAAGATAATATGATCTTTTCATATAGTCTGGTAATAGAACTGTTAAAGAATCCGGGGAAACCATTCCCCGGATTAAATTGGTTCAAGTAGAATATAATCTTTTCATGTAGTTTGGTACATAGAACATGTAGTATCCTCGTGCTAAAATAAAGTCTAAATAAACAGCCACGCTCCAAAGCAAGGTAACATGTGATCAGAGCAGTGACAGCAGTGATGCATGCTGGGATACTGTTAACTAGCAGGGATTATAGAGATAGTGTTGGGATAATCGAATAGGTGGTCGAATAAAACAATTTGAATAAATATTTGAATAAAATAAACGAATATTTTTGTTTTTGAGCAACTCGATTGGAAATTTAATAGTTTATAGAATCAATATTCAAATAATTAGCGGTATGGTATTGTAGCCTATTAATTTAAATTAGTAAACACAACCAAATAGAACTATTTTTTTATTTTTGACAACAGTTCTTGGTGTCTTTCCCTGAGACAGGGCGCAATCTACTATTTAAATTATTTACAATTATTACTAGATTCTGCCAATTAGACTTTCATCCAATGGTTGACCTAATATGCTTGTGTTGCGTAATGCGTATCTTCAGAAATTTGTATCGTGTGACTGGTTGAATAGTACCCCATACTCCCTGCCATTCACAAAGAAAGACAATTGGGAGTAGTATTTTTGGGGTCGGATAGCGCAAGCCGTGAACCCTGGTCGCTAGCTTGGCTCTCACCAAGAAGCAGCGCAGCTCAACGCTCTGCGCCACTGCCCCTTGGCTCAAATAGAACTATTATTTCTGAATATCGTAAATTAATTTGTTTCATAAAATAAAGTAAAATATAATTTAATACATAACAGACTATAATACACAAATGAATAAAATAGTTCAAGAAATTTTAACATTAAGTAAAAGCGTAGAGTAAATCCATTTAAATCAAAGTGTTATTGAATCAAATGAACAAATATTCAAATGTATGTGAATTAATTATTTTGTCGGACTTATTTGAATGAAAATTTATTGAATAGTCAGTGAATAGTTGAACGAATTTCCATGAAAAATCATTTGCTTTTAAAATATTTTGAATGCTTTTTTAATCGAATAGTCGAATAAAACTGAACCATTAAAATAAACGAATAATTTTGATTCGAAAAGCCCATCACTAGTATGAGCTACATCCCTAACTAATACCTGTCTCCAATTCATTTGTATACACCACAACATGCCTCGGTCAACATAGCAAATAGGATTACTCATATTCTATAACTATACAACAATATAGATATAATGGTGATGAGGATGGGATTCAAAATTAGAAGATCGGACAAAAAAACAACAAAATGCGGGAAAAGAAAAAAAGTCAAAATCAACATAACACATAAAACAATTTCAAGAAAGAAGAAAAAACAACAAAAAAAGAAAATTCAACAAACAAAAAGAAAAAAAGTGCAAAAAGGACAATATTTTTTTCAAAAATAAGATGGCGTCAAATGATTTCTCATTACCAATATTTCCACAATTGACTGTGAATTGGACTCGTTAGACCTCAAACAGAAATGGAAACAATATATTGCAAAATTTGAAAATCTGATACCGTAGTAGCAACAGGCATCAAAAAAGCTAAAAGAAAAAAAGCAATGTTGTTACACTACATAGAACCAGTAAATGACATAAAATACTTCTGGGCAGCTCTTACAATATCAATGCCCTCATCATAAAAGTCCTCTTCCACCTTCAATATCTGAATATGGCTAGGTTTTTTTTCTCTTTTTTTTAAAAACGACATTAACTTCCACTTTGGCAACGTGTTTGATACATAAATTTAATTCTTACATATAACTCCTAACAAATATTCATTCCTGTATTTCAGCTTTAAAATAATATATTCTGCAGGAGCAAGACTGTACACTAACAAATATATCCTAGAATTTTTTAAAATTTTATTGCCCCGCCTAACGGCTAAGGGAGTCTTAAACTATTTACAATATATACATTTCTTGTATTGGTTTTACAATCTTCTGAAACCGGATACAACAATGATGTCCGTAATCAACTCATAGTCCGCCGCCATAAATCCATTTTTCATCTGAAAATTCTATAACACAGAGGTTTACAATTAGTATTAATCCCCGGTGCCGCCAAACAGCGAAAGAAAATTTCGCCAATTTTTTGGCACCGGAGCTGCCCGGGGATCGAACCTACGATCCCCTTATATATCAAGCACACCGTGGCCGGGTACAAGACCTCACGGCCACGCCACCTTGACAAATATATCCTAGAATTCTTACTGTTTAATTCCTTCTGAATACATCGCTTGTCTTCCAAGAACAACTGCCCTCCAGATGAGTACACAACACCTTTAAATAACAACCATTTTACTATAGGGTTTAAGTTTTGTGAGTCTCTCAGTGTTCCAACTAGCTCCCGTTTTATAATTTGATCCAAATATCCTTTATTCCATCTTGTGAAATATATACAGTAGGTGGGACAAACCAGATTACAAATCAAAGTCAACATCAAGTGATCTGAAAAGGGGACAAATTCATATCTAAATACAAAATCATATTTTAAACTTGATGAAACTACCATGTGGTCAACCAACCTATTTGAACTCCTTCAGTCTCTTCTTGTGTTGACATGACTGATATTCTTACAAATAGCGATATCAACAAGGTCATGTTTTTATAAAACTTCCTGTGAGATGACTCCTTAAACGGAGTTTATATTAAAATCTATTGCAAAAGCAGAGACATCCCTAAATATTTTTTTTTAAAAAAATAAATCTCCAAAGGAGATTTCTACGTTTATTTTAATCAATATCTATTTACAATATTTACAAGTATCGATATACAATCTTCTGATAACAGATACAACAGTGATGATTCTTATATTCCTAAGTCCATTCATCGTTTCCAAGTCGGCACAATATTCCTAAGTTGTGAAGCTCCTAATTTAATTCTGACTGGATGAATAGCACCCGAAATCCCGTCTTTCAGAAAGAAAAACATTTGGGATTTCGGGTCAAACAGCACGAGCCTTGAACTCGGCTCATGCCGACACCAAGGAGCACAAAGCAGCGCAGCTCATCCCACTGAGCCACTGCCCCTTGGCACATCCCTAAATATTAATTGTGAAAGTTTATTATAAAAGATAGTTCTCAGCGATAACAATATTGGAGCATGAATATTATAACTAACTAACCTAACTCCACCAGAACACATATTAATTTTCATTATATACTCAGAAATGATCTCTATATTTACTACTTCCGCAATGACTCGTTTATGGATCAAGATTGCAAAACCTTGTCTGCATGAATTCTGCCTGTCTTCGTAAATTTCATAATCCCTTTTTACAGATTCCCATACTTTATTGCTGTCAATTCTCAGAGTTTCCTAGTATGCTTCAAAATGACCCTAGCAGTCCATTCAGAATTCAACGACAACGTTAATTGAGGAAATTAAAATTTTTTGAAGGTCCGCCATTTAAAATACCAAGTTTTAAGTGATCCCAGGTTTATTAATATCTGCTTTATTTAATTTTAAATCCCCAATGTCTTTAGATCGTTCAATAATTCTTACCTTTGATATTGCTTTTTCACTTTCTGCTTTATTCTCTTCTACATCATTCATACAAGGTGGCTTTGGTTTCTTTCTTTTCCTGCGTCACAGGACTTGCAACAACGGCGGCAGCTCATCGACGTATTCAGCTTCTGTAACCACTTCCGGGTTAGATTCTCCTATACTAAAACTCTATCAGAAGAAAGAATCGGCACCTGCGCGCTGCGCCACGATTTCCTGCCATTTCATGAAGCCAGGGTCAGCAAATAGGCTGTCATCATTAGATTGAGTATCAGCTTCTCCTTTTGTAAACACTCTGCCACTTGATCAACTTCCGGAGCAACCACTTGAGTTGCTTTAGATAAGTCAAGATCTCCTGAAAACCCCAATAGCTCTATAGATTTCATTTCATGCACTCAGCGATTTCAAAGTACTAGAATAGACCTTTCCCTCCCCACTTCGTGTACAGCCCTCATGTTCCCACATCTGACAGACTACAATTTTTATTTTGGCACTCATGGGACTTATACCCCACTTGCCTACAGGTAAGACAGATAGGGTCTCTTCCTCTTATGATTATTAATACTGCAATCGACCCTAGTGACAAGGTATGAGGGATCGCTTCAACCTGTACCCCAGGTTTTAATGCTCCCTTAATCATCATACATGAAATTTAGATCCGATGAAACCCTGAAATCATCAGTCAAATTTCAAAATCTATACATACTGATCCAAGGCCGATTTCACCCTTTGTCCTCGTCTGCTGGATACCAGTGAACACATATATCCATTGTTTGACTCAATTCTCCAACCACCACTGGAACGTAATAATTGTTAAAAATTTAAACGAGTTCTGTACTTCCAGCTTGCTTTCTTCGGAAATAAAATCTACTCCTAAATATCGAGCATTTCTGGGGAAATACTACTTACAGACTCTTTCCCAACAATTTTAACACTCGAGAAGTAAATTTTACTGTGTTGATACGCGAGTCTTCCTGTTCACTGAACAACGCAAAGATGAACCGCTTTGGAGATGAGAGGTAACATGGCCTTGTGCCAGTACTTTAAGCATTTCAGTAGCTTTAATTATTTTTAAGAATTATCCTCAATGTTTAGAATTGCTGATTCAAAGTCAGGCATGTCATTTCGAAGTTTTGCAAACCATTGACTGGATTTTTCGATTAGAGCCATTTGAAAGTTGGCTGACATCCGCCATCTTGCACATGTGATCCCCAGATTAAATTGGTTCAAGTAGAATATGATCTTTTCATGTAGTTTGGTGCATAGAACTGTTAAAGAATCCGGGGAAACCATTCTCCGGATTAAATTGGTTCAAGTAGAATATAATCATTTCATGTAGTTTGGTACAAAGAACTGTTAAAGAATCCGGGGAAACCTTCATTCCCCGGATTAAATTGGTTCAAGTA
>PXIH01S0006270.1:20538-36421 GCA_003024985.2 Euperipatoides rowelli | reverse complement strand
AAATATAGCTATCATTTTTTTTTCAGTCGGCGCAAATTCAAGACAGTCGGTCGGGTTACCCGAAACAAAAGATTTTTTTTTTTTGGCCTAATCACTAAAGAAGGGTTAAATATTAAATGATATGACACAAATAAGTTTAAAATAGAAGGTTAGAAGAATTTTTTACACTAATTTTGACATGGTGAATCCAAAAATAATATTGGTTTTTGCCTATAATATCAATATTTTTCTCCAAAGCATAGGCCTACCCCACATTTTCAGGAAATCACTAAAAAATGATTAAGCAGCAAATGATATGACACAAACAAATTTAAAATAACTGGTTAGCAGTAATTTGACATTAATAAATTAGACTGATTTTCATGGAAGGAATTTTCACTTGTAACACTTCCTGGAGTGTTTGAAACTTTTACCGTCTCTTTGAATACTCCAACAGTACTCGGTTATCAAATGTGTGTCCCACCTTCCTTGGTATCGCTATTCCATAGTTTTTATATCTTGATAAAAATTTTCACCTTGTTCATCACTTCTCTCACCTAAATTTTCAGGAAATTCTTCAAATTCACCAAGATAGCTGTTGAGATAATGAAGTTTTATGTACATGTTGCAACCCACACGATGAAAATCTTTAAGCAATGTTTTAACAAGATCTTTGTAATTTCCACTTTTTTGTGGCCCATCAAACATGCCAGCTTTTATTTATTTTTTTCATAACTAAGGCCTGGAAATTTTGCACAAATGTAATTAAACAGTCACCTTGTATATCTGAAGCTTTAACATACTGCTTTATTATACTTAGTTTGATGTGGAGAGAAGGAATTATTTTTTCTTTATCTATTAAAGGTTGTATTATGACATTTCTTTCTCCAACATTAATAAAGGATGTCATCAACAGTGAGTTTTTCTGAGTTCAATGTTTGTCCTTAGCCCTGCTATCCCTGAGGCACAAGAAACATAGATATTTAGTATAGCTTATTTGTTGACTAAGTAAAAAGTTAACCATTTTAAGATCAACANAGATGATCCAGTTTTGGTGGCCATATTCAATTAAATTCAGAAGTGTTTCAATGTTTTCATATTTTTTTCTTCATATGTACTGATTGACCAAGGGGAATTGAACCATACAAATTTTTATTCTGGAGTTACAAACACCTAAGGCTCCGTTTTGAACTATCCAAAAACAAGTGACACCAATTTGGATCATAAGTTGTCACACCCATTGGATTTTACAATCCTGACACATCATGACAATATACTAAATCACTCTCAACCTTAAAGTATAGTACAATATCATTTCTCTGTTATGATAAAATGTTATTTTAGCACTCTAAGAACAAAAAATGTCAATTGGCATGCAATTGTATGGTGGCTTTTGCAAAGAATGGTATGAACACGGTATATCATAGAACAAAAACTTGACATAATAGAAAAAAATGAGTTTGATTTTTGAAATCAGCTACCACATTTAGTCTAAAACAAGTGTCAGATCTTAATCAGCAGAGTAAAAAAAATTGTTGGCCAGTGAATTAGTCAAACCACAAAAATGCTATTGCATATAAAGCGTTAAACAAGCAATTGAAAAAGCAGCAATTTATAACATAGAATAAACTTGAATTCTAGAAGAGGTAGAAGAAAACAAAGAATTAATGTTAGAAATAATGATACAATTATGGACTTGGAACTGTTCATAAAAGAAATAATTGAAAAGCTAAATAAATAGGCACAAAAAGAAAAACTCAGTGTAGAATTTGAAAAAAAAATCTCAGAATAACCAAACTTAAAAAGGAAATGACATTAAAAGAAATAATAAAAGAGAAAATGCAATAAAACATGAATAAGAAATGGTAACCTGGAGCAAGCTTATCATCATAATCATCGTCTGTTATGTTAGACTTCTCAAATTAGATTTTTCAAAGTTTAACAGAAATATATTTAAATGGATATAATTTTGGGATTTATTCTAAACATCCATACATAAAAATATTTCATTAAAGGCTGTGGATAAATTAAACTATTTGAAGGTACAATTGGCGGTTGAAGCCACAAGTGTTTTTTCTAGGATTAGAATTGACAAAATTATGAAAACTACGAAGTAGCTGTTAGTATATTAAAGTGCCACTATGGAAAAAAAAATGGATTTCTTTATAGCTAGAAATCAAACTAATCGACTGTGGGAACTGACAGATTGCATAGAAAAACATTTGACTCTTTAGAAGCATTTGGGGGAAGAGGTTAATCATTATTATTTTACCTCTATGATAATGTCTAAACTTCCAAAGGAAATTATATTACAATTAGAAGAATAGAAAGATAGTGTCTGTACATGCATTATGTGAAAAAATTAAAAAAATTATAGCTGCTAAAGAATTTGTGGATTATCAAATGAATTTCAAAATAAAATTGAGTTAACAAATCAAACCATAACTGAAATTCTCCTCTCAGGGGAAGCAATGAATACCAAAAATAAAAAAATATAAAAAGGATGTATATACCGTAAAAAAAAAAACCCCACTGGAGTGATCAATGTTATAAATATGCTTCAATAAATGAAATAAAGCAAATATTAAAAGGGGCAAGTTATATAAGCCTAAAATTGAGACATATGCAAAAGAATTATAAATTGAAAATGTATTTACTGTTATCAGAAACAAAATCATCATAGAAGTTTATGACCAAAAAGTTCCCAAACTATCGCCAGGAAAATGTAGATGCTGCTATAGAATCAGGACTACAACAAAAGGATGAATTCACCAATGAGGTAGAAAATTTACTACCGACAGTAGTGAAAAGAATATTAATACAAACAGCCCTAACAATGATTAAAAACAATAGGAGTGGTAAAGAAAGAGACTTTAACAAAATTAAATTTGGATAGTGGGAGCCAATACAGTTATATTTCTGAAAGTATGGTAGATATCTTATAATTAAATAAAAAGTCTATAAAGACATTGTCAGTATTTAATTTGGATTCCAAAAGTCTAAAATCATCAAAACTACTACAGTGGAAGTTGAAATTCAGATTATTCGTAAAACAATTATATTAATACCAATGATGTCCCACAACAACTTATATAAACTTACTTATCTGTGTAAATAATTGCACTAGCTGATAAGCAAATGGAAAATGACGAATACAGGATTATAGGAAATGACATTATGTCAGAAAAAAATAAAACCTGAGATTTGATTGGGTTATCATTAGGAGTTGAAGAAGTGCAGCAGAAAATGCTAAATTGACTCCATCTACTAGGTGTCTGACATATTCAGAAAATACACAGTATGACATTTATCCTTTTGGCCAAATTGACCAGGTCATGCCACAACAATTTAATGAAAAGGAATGGTGGGATGTACAGACAATTGGACTCAAGAATGGATATGAAGTAAATGGCTATGACAAGATACTCCAAATCTTTAATAGCACAATTAAATGGTACAATATGTGATATTTGGTAACCTGGCCATGGAAAGGTTTAGAACAAAAATTGAAAGAAAATTATCAATTGACCTTTGGCATATTAATTGTCATTACTTAAAAGTATGATGCAACAATTAAAGATTAACTTAATAAAGGGGTTAAAGATATAGTTGATAAAGAAACTGAACAAGACTCAAAGAAACTTTACATTCCGAATCATGCGGTGATTAATCCATCCAAGACATCATCTTTAAAAATTGTTTAAGATGGCAAGTAAAAGAGCATAAATTAATGTCTTTATCAAGCACCAATTTGATTGAAAAATATGTGGTTTACTTATGTGATTCAGAATAAGGTAACAAACTGTTGTAGCATATATTGAAAAGGTCTTTCTTCAGGTAGGATTGCATCCAAGTGAAAGAGATGTCAATAGATTCCTTTTATTAAAGGACCTCAGACATCAAAAAATTCAGGAAAATATACAAATTTATCATTTTGCAAGAGTTCCTTTTGGTAATATTGAGTGCAACAATTAAATATTTCAAGTGGTATGAGATTGAAACAACTAAAAAATTGTTGAATGATATTTATGGGGATAGCATAATCAGAGGATTTAATAAATATGGTAAAGTGAACAATTGATTTTTATAAAAAAAAAAATCAATTTTTGATGATGCAAACATGAATGTACATACTGTATATGAATGGGCTTCAAATTCTACTGAGCTTGTAAAACAGATTCCTTCATTGATAGGATTGTTGGATATCAAATAAAGGTGTTGGGAATCCTTTAAGATATGAAGCAAAATACTTTGACAATTATAAATTCTCACATCATCAGTATGGTATGAATACAACAAAGAGACAAAATATTAAGATCAATCACAATGATATTTGATCATTTGGGATACTTTGCTCCAACATTATTGATAGCCAAGCTCTTTATTCAATTGATTAGGAAATATGGTATAGAGGGGGATAAAGAAGTGAGTCAGGAGAGACTTTTTACATGGCAAAGCATAGCACAACAATTAAAGCCTATCTAAAGTTTGCTAATTAAAAAATTTCTATGCGATGCGTTTGAAAGTAATCATGCATACGATTTACATTGTTTCACTGATGTGCTTCTTATGTTGCTGCTATATATTTAGTTATTTCACATTCAGACTGTTGTGTTCATTTACTATTCTCTAGAACTAGATTAGCCCCAGGTAAAAATATCACCATAACACATTTGGAGTTGCTTAGGGTACTACTCGACACACATTGTCTTCATTTTAAGGGGGAGGGGGAACTTGGTTTACCCATAAACCAAAGGGTTCTGTGAACAGACTCACAACAAATGCTGCATTGGTTATTTTCAAAGAAAACATTATCACTATTTGTGGAAAGAAAAATAGATGAAATAAAAGAATATTCAGATATCAAATTTCATTACCTCCCCTCTAACAATAATCCAGAAGATCTTGCTAAAAGGGGGAAATATGCATCAGAGCTATACAACAATAAGCTTTGGTGGGAAGGTCCTCAATTATGAGAAGATGGCTAAACATGAATCTACTGTAACCAGATAAAGAGCAAGAAGCAATTGGGAAAGAAATCAGGGATGCTAGGATATTATGAAGCCTGAATCATGACCATTGACGTGTCAAAGAAAGGGAATGTGGAGGAACAGTCGCATCCCCATTTGGTATAGAGGAAGATAGATTTGCTACTTGGTCAAGGTTTATCAGAACAACTGAATGGTAGCAAGATTTATAAAATCAATAAGAAAATTGACGAGGATGCAAAGAAATTGTGGGAAAACATGTACAAAGGAAGTACCTGGGAGATGTCATAATAGCCATGGTTGAAGGGAAGGAACATTTATTTAAAAAATCAACTTGGCCTGTGAGTGGAAGAAAAGCAGATTCTAAGATGAGGTGGAAGATTAATAAAAGCATAGCTAGCAGAAAGTGCAAAACTTATTAAAATTCTACCAAGGAAATCAGATATGAGTATTGGATATCTCAAGGTGTTGCTGATGTAAATCATGTTTCAGATGCAATAAAAAATGGTGGTGGTCATGCAGAATGCCAGAGATGCCACCTTGGCCTCCGTCAAATGTTACATTATTGTACCTCCATTCAGACATAATGGGATGGACTATTTGGGACCTCTATATGTTAAATAAGACAACCATATATGCAAGGTATGGATTTGCCTCTTCACATATTTAGTAGTAAGTGCAGTTCCTTTAAAATTGGTAGGAAATATGACTGCAGTAGAATTTTTGATGTGTTTATGATGATTTATAGCAAGGAGAGGAATTCTATGTCAGATCCTAACTGACAATGCTCCTAAATTCAAACTTAATAAGTTAGTCATTGATATGGCATGGAAAAATTAAATTTTTAATGAAGAAACAAAAAATTATTGTACACAAAAGGGTATAACCTTGAAATTTATCATAGAAATGGCATCTTGGATGGGAGACTTTTATGAACGACTTGTGTATTTAGTTATACAATCTCTAAGGAAATTATTGGGAAATATTTGTCTTACTCATGTGCAATTAGAAACAGTTGTATTTGAAATTGAAACACCCTTTGTTATATGTAGGATCAGATTTAAACATGGAAATATTTCATCGCCGATAGATTTTTGTCTCCATGAGCTCAAACTGGAGTCACAGATACAAAAGCTACAGTATTTTTTAGAATCTGGTTATGTAAATTTAGATATAATGACAAATTATTTTATGTTTGGAAAAGTAGCCAGAGAGCTTTGGATTCCTTTTTGTGAAATTTGGCACGATGAACATTTACTCAGCCTCCTTGAGAGGTTTTAGAGATGTATTAAAGAACTTAGATCAAAGGCAAATCATGATTCTAAGATTGGGAAGATCATATAAATTAAGGAAAACTTGCACCATGGGTAATGACATATTGCTAGAATAAAAAAGTTCTAGGCAAGCCAAGATAGAAATATTATGGCAGCAAAGATTATGTTGCCACAGGTCACATTCCTAGTTGTGGAATAGAACACTTGTATCCTTTGGAATGTAAGAAATATCAAAGTGGAGCTAAAGGGCCTACAGAAACAACCTCCCAATACTGAATTAGAACCTGTGCCCTAGGTCAGCAACAAAATGACCCTTTCTTGTAAGTGTTTAGTGTGTAAGTCAGCTGTTGAGGCCAAGAGAAAGATGAAACAAGTGCTTAATGAAAATTTTGTTGTGAGATTGGGAAAGGACTATGAGGAAAAGAAGGCAGAAGGTAGTAAAAGGTGGAAATCAAGCAGACAGTTTACTGTGTTAGTAAGTTAGTTTAATGAACATTGTTATTTGTGTATCAACTTTATTATTGATAAAGAAATATAATTTGTGTAAAACTATGGAAAGTTAATGTTCTTTACAAAGTTATGAGAAAATATGTTAAAATCAACAATTGCTTCAGTTAAATAAAGCTATGGCAAAAGTACTATTATAATAAAGCTATTTCTAAAATAACTTTTAGTACTATCACTGGTACTCTTAATAAACAACTACTATTACTACTGGTACTCCTAAAACACTGGTACTACCACTACTATTACTACTAGTAGTAGTAGTACTCCTAATACAACAACTACTGGTACTCCTAAAATAACACAATTACTACTACTAATGGTACTCATAAACGAACAACTACAACTATTACTAGTGGTACTCCTAAAACAATGCTACTACTAATAATGGTATTCTTAATACAACAACTACTACTGGTACTCCTAAGACCATTACTACTACTGGTACTCCTAAAACACAACAACTAATACTACCGGTGCTCCTAAAACAACAACTAATACTACTGGTACTCTTAAAACAACAACTAATACTACTACTGGTATTCTTAAAACAATACTACTAATAATACTATTGCTGGTACTCCTAAAACAATCACTATTATTGGTACTGCTAACTACTGTCACTACTACTATTACTACTACTACTACTACCAATACTAATGTTACTCATAAAACCATACTACATCTACTACCCCCAAAACAAAAACTACTATTAATGTACTCCTAAAACAACAACTTTTATAGTAGTACAATAAGACAACTTAATGTACTAGTACACCTAAAATACTACTACTACTACTACTGGTACACCTAGAACAACACTACCACAACTACACTTAATGGTATTCATGAAACACTACTACTACCTACTGGTATGCCTAAATACACAACAACTACTGTCACTACTACTCCAAATACACTATTACTAACACTGGTAATCCAAAAACAATAACAACTACTACTACTGGTACTAAGAAAACAAATATTACTACTACTACTACTACAACTAGTACTGTTATTCCTAAAACATTCTACTACTACAACTACTGGTACATATAAAACAAAACAAAAAAACTACTGCAGACTGGTACTCTTAAAACAATGCTACTACTATTACTGGTACTACTAAAAAATGCTACTACTACTACTACTACTACTGATACTCCTAAAAAATGCTACTATTATACTACTACTACTGGTATACCTAAAGCAACAACACTTCTACTACTGGTATGGTGGTACCACTAAAACTTCATTACTAGTATTACTACAACTGTACTACTTAAATAACATCCACTACTACTGGTAATCCTAAGTTAACAACTACTACTACTTGTACTCCAGTTGAGATAACAACTACTAATATTGATACACCTAAGGCAGCAACAACCTCTACTGGTGCTGCTAAGAAAACAACTATTGATATTGGTATAGCTATAACAACACTACTAATAATACTACTTCTCAAACAACACTACTACTATTAACACTACTGCTACTTTTAAAAGAAAATTTACTACTAATAGTTCTCCTAAAACAACTACTAATACTGGTACTTTTAAGATAATTACTGATACTGGTACTCCTAAAACAACATTTCTACTACTGGTACTGCTAAAAAAGCATTACCACTACTGCTGGTACTCCTAAAACAATAATTACTACTACTTATACTCTTAAAATAATAACTACTTCTACTGCTAGTAGTTTTAAGATTACTATTACTACTACTGGTACTCTTAAGATAACTACTATTTCTACTGGTACTCTAAAACAATAAAACTATTGGTACTCTTAAAAAACAACTACTTTTACTGCTGGTACTTTAAGATAACTAATACAATTGAAACTCTTAAAATAACTACTACTGCTTTTATTGGTATCTGAACCTAATACTACTGATACTGGTATTCTTAAAACTACTACTACTATTACTGACAATCTTAAAACAACACTACTAATATTGGACTTCTAAAAGAACACTACTCCTATTGATACTCCCAAATAGGCCTAGCTACATTTACTACTGTTACTCATAAAATAACTACTATTACTATTTACTCTTAAAGCATTACTATTGGTACTCCTAAAACATCAATCTTACTACTACTACTCTACTAATGCAAAAACTGCTATTACTCATCCTCAGAAAACAACACTATATTACTCATAAAACAACAATTACTTTTATTACTGGTATTCCTAAGATAACAACTATTAGTATTACTATTCCTAAGTTAACAACTACCACTACTCGTTCTTTTAAAAAAACATCTACTACAGGTATCCTAAAACAATGAATACTACTACTGTTACTGATACTCCTAAAACAACAATACTACTACTGATACTCCTATAACAACATTAGTATTACTGGTACTTCTAAAACAACACTACTACTACTACTGTTGCTCCTACAACACTACTAATGTTACTCCTAAACTAACAACTACTACTACTATTCCTCCTAAAATAATAACTACTACAACGGTTAGTGAGCTAAAATAATACTATTATTATTTTAGCAGCACTAAATACTACTACTACCCTGCCTACTCCTAAAACAATTCCTATAACTACTACTGTTAATTTGAAAATAACTACTACTTCTAAAAATCAACTACTATTACTACTACTGGTACTCCTAACCCAACACTGCTAATTCTAGTACCCCCAAATCTACAACCTATACTACTTTGTGGCACTTTTTAAATCAACACTTATTATTATTGGTCTCTAAAAGACAACTACTACCACTGGTATTCCAAAATAACCAATTCTATCATTACTACTAAACCAACATAACTACTACTGATACTCCTAAAACAATAACTACTACTAGTGTTAATTCTAAAACAATACTAGGGTTACTCCTATAACTACTACTAATGGTTCTCCTAAAACACTACTACCACTATTCCTACTGGTAGTCCTAATATCAAACAACTACTACTACTACTGGTACTTCTAATACAATACTACTACTATTGATACTTCTATAACCCTAATACTACTGATACTGGTACTCCTAAACAACTACTACTAATGGTAATCATAAAACAACTCCTACTACTCCTACTGTTAATCTAAAACTATCACTACTACTACTACTACTATTGTTACTAAAAACAACTACAATTACTATTAACTCTTAAATGTTTCTATTGGTAGTCCTAAAATAACCTATACTACCACTACTGGTACTAATTCAACGACTTCTAAAAGTCCTCCAAAAAACAACATTAATACTGCCACTCATTAAAGAACAACTACTATTAATGTGGTATTCCTGAGATAACAACTACTACTACTGGTACTTCTAAGTTAACAACTACTACTATTGGTTTTTCATAAAAGAACTATTATTATTAATACTACTTATACTGCCAAAACAATAAATACTATTACTATTACTGGTACTCCTAAAACACTTATTACTGGTTCTCCTATAACACTACTACTACTATTGGTACTCCTGAAAAACACTACTACTCCAGGTGCTCTTAAATAATAACTACTACTACTGGTCTTCCTAAAATAACAACTATTACTTTAAGTACTCTTAAAATATTAACTACTACTACTGCTCCTCTAAAATAACAACTAGAAAACTGTTATTCCTAAAACACTACTACACCTACTGTTAGTACTAAGAGTTTTACTGGTACTCCTAAAACAACACAACAATTACTTATACTACTGATAATCTGAAGACAACTACTACTCTGTGTACTCCTAAAACAATAGTACAGTATTACTACTACTGTTATGCTTAAGACAACTACTATTGATCCTAAAACAACTACTACTAGTGGTACTCCTAAACTAACAATTACTATTAACCATACTCCTAAAACACTATTACCACTACTCCTAGTGGTAGTCCTCTGATAACTACTACTGGTACTCCTAAACCAACAAAACTACTACTGATACTCCTAAAACAACTATTACTACTATATGTGTACTCCTTAAACATTCTACTGCTACTAGTGCTCATTAAAAACTTCTACTACTACTACTGGTACTCCTAAAACAACAAATACTATTACTGGTACTCCTAAAACAATTTCTACTACTAGTGGTACCCTTTAAACAATACTACTACTACTGGTAATCTGAAAGCAGCATTTATTACTACTACTACTACTACCTAATGCTATTTATAAATCTAATATTACTACTGGTACTTTTAAAACACTACTACTAATATTACTATTGTTACTCTTAAAACAACTACTACTACTACTACTTGCTTCTACTATTATTATTGGTACTCTCAAAATCAGACAACTATTACTACTACTGGTGCTCATAAAACAACTTTAATACTACTACTACTGGTACTGCTATGACATCAGCTATTACTACTGGTACTGATAAAATATTTTTTCTAATTATTATAATTAGAAAAATTATGAATTAATCAAAAATGTTTATATCAAGATTACCTATTTTCTCAATTTAGAATGACTATAAGAATTGATTAGTTTTATAATGCTATGGTAAATGGATTTCAGTTAATTGATATGTTAATATAAATGGAAATTTAATCCGAAGTTAAGGGAGTCTTAGATTATTATTATAAAATATAATACTTAACAATTAAGTTGATGTTTACAGAGTTGTACAGAGGGTTAAAAACATCAAACATAACAGATGTTTACTCCAAATACTTTCAACTCAAGTAATTTTATTTTAACTCAAAAATCTTATTTTGATTAAAATTATTTGTATCAAGAACACAGAGTGTTAGAAGACAGGTGTCACATTAAAAATGAGCCAACTTTATAAAGCTATAGTGAATTGATTGTCAAAATAACTCAAACATTATTATTTTTACACCTCACTGGAGAACAATTACTATATTTTCATTAAAAGTGGCCAGATTTGTAGTAACAGAACATTCTCTAAGGCCAGCACCAGAAAGGACATGGTGTTGTGGTGCGTTACAGCGATACAAACAACTTTTAGAGAAAAAAGCTGGGATGCCGCACACAGGATAAATAGCAAACTGTGTAGATTTGCGGTGGTAAAAAAAATATAGAGCATGTTTTAAAACTTTTTGTGGTGCTTTCCATTGGAAATAAATCTTTTTTTAAAACACATTGTTTTCAATAGGATGTGACACACATAATGTTAGTTTCATAGCGTTGATGTTAGTTGTAAACAGAGATACTGTGGGTGTTACCAGTATGGTATCCAAACTACAAGTGCTGCCACCAAGTATGGATAAAATGTAATAAAACAGTCATTTTGTGTGACACATAATGTATAGTCTTATTTTTCACTGCAATGCAAAGTTCTGTGTGACGCCAGCATAAAGAAACTATGTTGCACTTACAACATACTGTATATGTATGTCAGAAAATACAATCATAAGTTAATTTTTATTTATTTATTTCCAATATTTGAAGGATTGATTAAGATCTATAGTTTCAATAATAGAAGTATTAGGAGACTTATTTATAAGTACAATCTAGCAAATATTAAAGATATTTTCCTCTAAAGATAAAAGCAAGTAAAATTTATTTCACTTGCTCCACTAGCCAGGCTTTTGTAATTTCCCGTTAACTGCTGAACATTTATAATGTTTGTAACAAAAAATTTTAAACTAGTAAAAATTTAATGTTTTACCTATTATAATAGAAAGCGAACACTGCTCCTCACTTTTATAAATACACACGGCTAAATGTTGCACTTTATAAATACACGTCTAACTAATGCCCTTTATAGATACACATGGCTAAATGATGCCCTTTATAAATACACATGGCTAAGTGATGTCCTTTATAAATACACATGGCTAAATGATGCCCTGTATAAATATATATGGCTAAATGATATCCTTTATAAATACACATAATAAATGAAGCCCTTTATAAATACATATGGCTAAATGATGTTTTTTATAAATACACATGGCTAAATTATGTCCTTTATAAATATACATTGGTAATGAAACCCTTTATAAATGATGCCCTTTATAAGTACATATGGCTAAATAATGCACTTTATAAGTACGCATGGCTAAATAAAGCTTTTTATAAACACACTGGCTAAATGATGCCCTTTATAAGTACATATTGGTAAATGATGCCCTTTATAAGCACATATGGCTAAATGATGCCCTTTATAAGCACACATGGCTAAATGATGCCCTTAATAAACACATATGGATAAATGATGCCCTTTATAAATGCTCAGTCTAAATAATCTCTTTATAAGTACACACAGCAAAACTATGCCATTTACAAGTTCATATGGCTAAATGATGCCCTTTATAAGTAAGTATGGCTAAATGAAGTTTTTATAGACACAATGGCTAGATCATGCCTTTATAAGTACATATGGCTAAATGTGGCCCTTTATAAGAACATATGGCTAAATCATGCCCTTTATAAGAACATATGGCTAAAGGATGCCTTTATAAATACATATGGATAAATAATTTCCTTTATAAATACTCAGTCTAAATAATGCCCCTTATAAAGTACACACAGTAAAACTATGCCTGTTTTAAGTTCATATGGCTAAATGATGCTCTTTATAAATACATATGGCTAAATGATGCCCTTTATAAGCAATATGGCTGAATGATGCTCTTTATAAATGGACTCGGATAAATGATGCCCTTTATGACTACTCAGGCTAAATAATGCCCTTTATAAGTACACACAGCAAAATGATGCCCTTTATAAATACACATGGCTAAATGATGCCATTTATAAATACACTTGGCTAAATGATGCCCTTTATAAATACACATGGTTAAATGATGCCCTTTCTAAATACACATGGATAAATTATATGCAGAATTTAACCATTACCCAAAAAAGGGTCAACATGATCTTACTCTTATTTTTTTCCATCATTTTGATGGGGAAAAATAATAACAGTTATTTTATATGCTGAATCTCAAAGTAAAACCTTAGACCTCATTCTTTGATATATTTAATAATGTTGGTCATAATAAAAACTTTAAAATGGGATTCAAATTTCAACAGTCAAGAAGTGTGCCAGTGCTAAAAACAAATCACCTTGCAATGAAATTTAAAATTAATCATGTAGATTGTAATCACCAGTATTTTAAACTAACAATGTTAAAAAAAATAATGTCACAATATTAACTTTTTTTTAAGAATAAGAAATTGTGAAATTTGGTATGGAGTAAAGAAACAACTCTCTTCCATTCCTACTCCATAACTATCACAGCTAATATCTTTAGATTAAAAACTTTAAATGAAAACATGATAAACAGACATATGCCAAAAGAATAAAACATTGAGAAATCAACTAACTATTACTAAAAATCTGTAAACTTATTTTAAAAAAAAACTTTTAATGAATCTCACCAGGTGTAGCCACCATCAGGCCAAATTCAAATTTTTATCTAATGGACAACTGATACACCAGAGCCTCAAACTGAGTTGTAGTTTGTTTCTTAAAATATGAGACTAGAATTAAAATGACTCAAATTGAATATTAATTTCCATAGGAATGCATTAAAATGTAAGAGATTGGTTCCTGTATTACATACACTGTCTTTATTTTTTTAATACTGTATAAAAGAAGCAAATTTTTAAATTTTATCTTTTACATCATTTAATTATGGCTGTAAAAAAATATATCTAAATAAATATTCTACTATGTTTATTTGTTAATAATCTCACGAAAAAGTTGATTTTAATAAAGTTATCTTAAATTTTATAAAATAAATCAAAAATACAGCACTGGGATTTTTCTTTTTGTTGTTGTCAAACTTACTTATTAAGCTATTATAAATACTCAATGATGAAATGACTCAAATTGAAAGAACTCAAATCGAAAGGATACAAATTGAAACACCTCAAATTGAAATGACTCAAATTGAAACAACTCAAATAGAATTGACTCAGATCAAAATGACTCAAATTGAAATAACTCAAATCAAAATGGCTCAAAACGAAATGACTCAAAACAAAATGATTTAAATGAAAATGACTCAAATCGAAATTACTAAAATCGGAATGACTCAAATCGAAATTACTAAAATTGAAATGACTCAAATCAAAAGACCCTAAATTGAAATAACTCACATTGAAATGACAAATCAAAACAACTCAAATCAAATGACTCAAATCAAAATGACTCAAATCAAAATTACTCAAATCAAAATTACTCAAATCAAAATAACGACTCAAATCGAAAGGACTCAAATCAAAAGGATACAAATTGAAATACCTCAAGTTGAAATGACTCAAATTGAAACAACTCAAATAGAATTGACTCAGATCAAAATGACTCCAATTGAAATAACTCAAAACGAAATGACTCAAAATGAAATGACTCAAATAAAAATGACTCAAATTGAAATGACTCAAATCGAAATTACTAAAATCAAAATGACTCAAATTAAAATGACTCAAATTGAAACAACCTAAATTGAAATAACTCAAATTGAAATGACAAATCAAAGCAACTCAAATCAAATGACTCAAATAAATTGACTCAAATAAAATGACTCAAATCGAAATGACTCAAATCAAAATTACCCAAATCAAAATAACTCACATTTAGTCTGGTGTATTTAGTTTATTATAACAGTGTTTTAACGATCGTTGTGGAGAAAATGTTTACTTTACTTTTAATACTTAGCAAATTAGTTATAAATATGTCAATAATCAATATTTCTTAACATAAAACACATGTTTTGGGTTAGACAAAATGAGAGTAGAGATATCAAAGTGATACGTTTGATATTTTAATGTGTTAAAATTAATATATGTTTATGCATCTTTAATTTATGCGATTAATTAGTAAAAATAGATTTTGTATTTATGGTACAAAGTATATAATTTACATTTCTTTTATGAAAATTGAATGGTATTTTGTTCTTACTTACCATATTCCAATAATGTCTTCTATTCCACGAACACATTTACACCACATATAAACAAAACTATTACAAATAAACAAAACTCAGATTTTAAAACCTGAGCTAAGTGGCTGGAGATAAAACCACTTTTAAATTACGATACAAAACAAATCTTTTGCATATTTTTTAAAAAAATATTAATTGAAAATATTGTTTAACTAATATATAACTGATATTAGGGATGAAAAAATGCATGGATTTTTTTTATTTCTTAAAATTTT